>JAZHYW010007951.1:0-19685 GCA_037355805.1 Ixodes ricinus | reverse complement strand
GTATACCTGATTGTGTTATTAAACGTTTTGCGAGTATGTATATCGGCACATAATTTTTATCTAAATGGTTTTTTGCGTGCTAGACCTTCACATTTTTCATTTGAATGCTCCAAGAAGTTTGGATTTAGCAAGTCGTAATGTTAGTTATCATAAATATCATAGTGCATGTGTACTCAACGTGATTGTTGTGCTTTCCTTTCAGCTAAGCTGTATAACTGCTTCACGTCCAGTGAAAATCCATTGGGGTTGGACCCGAGCCACAAGAGGCGTTGTTATTCCTTAGTAAAAGCAACGCATCCCCACCCCCCCCCCCAAACCAAAAAAATAAAAATAAATAAGAACAGGCAAATGGAGATAAAAAAATAATTTTGTCTATTCAAATTTTGATTTAGCTATTTAAAAAAAAATACAATAAAAACGCGCAGTGTCCTTCGGGTATTTGCACATTAGTTTTGTAACACCTGACGCGCCAAGGATCGTAGCAGCCGCTTTGGGGGTAATGGACGGGTGTTTTTCCGCCAGGTGCTCTCGCGAGGTATTGCTATACAATAATGAATGCTTTCGACAAACTTGTATAACAATTCTCGTGACGTCATTGTACGTGCGTAAGAATAATGAAACAAAATTAAAATAACCCCTTTCTACTCCCGCGAAGTGCTATATAAACCCTTGCCGGACAACGTAACGACATCGTCAGCGTCTATCGTTCAAGATGAAGTCAATCCTTGCAGTCACCTGCTTCTTCTCTGCAGTCGTGCTCATTTCAGCACTCCCGAGTGAGTCTGCCTTCTTAAGGGAGCCGTTTTGTCTTCCTAACGTTCTCAAGTTCCTCTACACCTTGATATTTGTATCCCTGTTGCTAAACATTCCTGGACAACTTACTTTTCTATCAGCCAATTTAAGATAACCAATTGCGTTCTTCTCGCTTTAAGATAGATGCTAACACGTGTGCATAGAAGTATACATCAAGCCGCCACTTTGATTAAATAAATACATTTTCTTGTTTTATGAGAACTGCGTTTGCACGCAGAGTATGTCGCAGTGCACTATAACGCATAAAGGGTGCACTCCGATATTCACTAGCTGATCCATCGACGTGGCAGCTACAGCACTTAACTCGTGGACATAATGTTATGCTCATTATGTTCATTATTTTTGTATTCTGATAAAGAATATCGCTTGTTTCTAAATATTTATATATGCACTGCGTTGCCCAGAGGCAGTCGACGGTACAACTACATATGACGCTGTTATAACACTAGAGATAATGTTTTGTAATGGTATCGTTGTACTCAGCAGACATTCAGCTTACTTTACACAACAACAATGAACAAATATTAACGGGAAGCATTACAAAGCTTCAGGTAACAAAAAAATTAGTCTCTGTTTAAAATTCATAAGATATGATTCCAGTTCATTTTGTTCCAGGTTCATGTTTTGGTTCACATTGCATAATGCAGGTTTCTGCTTTTGAAATGTAATGCTGTTAGAAGCACCCCAACTTGCATATGGCCTTTCTTTATGATTTATCGTTTTATTTTCTGAGTTTATTGATAAAAAATTATACTTATTTAAATGATCGTGTCAAATTATGCTTGTTTATCAGACGACATGACAGCGTACGAATATGTACCGCGGGAGGGATATATAGTTTTTGATTCATGAACCTGTCATAGTAAAAATGCATTAATTCTGCAGAAAATGTATGTGAATCACCATATCCTACACCGTCTTGCGGTTCGCGATGCTGTTGTGGGATATTTCTATTACTACGACCACAGCACTGGAAGATGCGAAAGAGAATTTAGTTGTCCTGGACCACGCAACTTCAGGAGCGTGATGAATGCAGAAGAGAATGTCCGTACGGTGAGTTTCTCGTGTGTTCTAATCTGTAATCTGCAACTTCGTGATCCCACAGCAATTATCCTCAAAACCCTGGCCTTATATAAAGCAATATTAAAAAAACGCACGCCCCAATAAACACCGTGTTTACTCAGATTTTAAACGGAAGTCAGCCAATGAGTATGATCAGAAAGGTCCGCAATTTTCTATTACATTTCGAACGATACAAAACGGCGGTTCAAGAAGGCCGTGCCAGTGGTGATCTCCATCGACCAAGGATTGCTCGCGAGGCTATATTAAGCATACAGTGCGGTGATACCGCTTCAAGGTGGGTATTAGTTGTTTTTTGTATTATTAGAAAAAGCGGCGGCTCACGTATTTTGTAAGTTTATATGTTAAGTTCACGAGCGATACTTCAGAGACCCGACGATTCGATGCCTACTGGGCTTCTTTCTTCGTTAGGGCTTCGGCCGGGGCCCTGAATATGGCTACAGCCGGTGGAAAACAGTTTCGCTTTTGGATTCTACGGTGGTCACCAGTCAGAAAAGAAATACACCATCGTAGAAGACAAAGTCGATACTGCTCCTTAATGGAGCAGTTTCGTCTGTCTCGCACAGCAGCTGTTTTGCCGCTGTCTCTTCTACGGCACGTTGACTTCACCTTTACCCGTCAACCGTCCGCACATGCACAGAACACGCCAAATTCAACTCCTTCCGATCAAACACACGAAATTAGAAAAAGGAGGAGGGGTAAAATTACAGAACTAAAAACACTTCGTAGCGAACAGCTGCGAACGTCTGCGTCGCGATAAGAATAGTGACTTTCTTCGTTTCTACAACTCCAGCGCCACTGGACGTTGTCTAATCGCTTGGCCAGGAACTCACATTGCCTAGCCGCGCAGGGATTCTAGTATACTTTGGCTAACTTGCTTGCTGCTTTCGTCATTGTTTCTTTCTTTGAAATCCGCGAATTGAGCCGCATATCCAAGAATAAAACAGGATTTATATTGATTCCCACTCGGTGTGCTTGCAGGGACATGCGCGCCGAATGTCTGATTCCCAGTGACTGGTAAGTTAGCAAGATTAAGCAGAGTCCTACAAAAAACTGAAACTCTTAGCCAACACAATCAACCATGCCAGTCAACGTTTCCTTTACATTCCTAATTTAATATTAAAAATAAAGGCAGCGCGTGTTTCCAGCAAGTTATTTTTGGTGATGTTTCCTCAGGCAAATGTGAATCTACAATAGAGGCTTAGTCCTCTAACGAACCCCTTCCAGAACAGCGAACCATCAATTAGCTGCTACTCTCTAATTATCCGAGTCCTCCATTGTTTGGTCAACTTATCTAAACCCGTACTAGACACTAAGGCTGTGTAAGCGTTCGGTGAATCCGGCTCAGCTTGTATCGAAAACAAGTGCGGCGTCAGTGTTCTGGGGAAGACTCGGATCCAATCACACGTTTTCTGCCGAAGAAATGGCGACAGCCAGTGTAGTTTGATGTGGTTGGGTATATTATATGGAGAGGCCACTTGGCCGAACATAAATACTCATCCGGCACAATCTATAACATGCATTAGGCAAACGGATATGGCTACGTATATAGCAGTAAAAGGCCATTCGAGTTAAAACTCTGATTAGCTTAGATTCAATTATTCATTTAATGTATTCTCTAAGGCGTTCCTGAACGATCCTAATTGCGATCTCATAGAACCTGGTCTCTAATACACCAGACGAACAGTACGGCTTGAACTCTTGAGACTTTCGTTTCATTGAAACATCCGCACTAATTCCGAGTCCTACTAAAGCTGGTACTTAGCCTTGCGCTAGGTGTGCTGATAATGAAACACCAATAGTGAGTGTACAAAATTAACCCCAGCAGTGTTTCCTATATGTTGCATTCTAACGCGAGTGGCTTATATCACTTGAAGCGTACCATAAAGCGCAACCGGAAAAGTCTAGGCTTTTTAGTAACGCTATTGCCTTTCGAATGATTTCGTTAATACTTTGTACGCGTCTCATTTAGCCACGTCTTGTGGGTCGGTGAACAAGGGCATTGTGAAGTGTGCTTAGTAAGCGCAGTTGAGACAGCCTTCATGAAAATACAGTCTGGAGGAGTTCACGTCTACATCATCTGTGCAATTTGTGAATAAATGGAGTGCGAGTAAATTGAACATATCTCATGGACAAGTCGCCTTGAGTTTTAATGGATGTTTAACTTTCAGTGGGACAGCAAGCGCCTCTCATCTGGACATGATGTCTCTTGTTCCGACTTGAAGACTTAATCCCTACAAGGTGCTTAAGCTAAATAAAGACGTTTAATAAAAGAAAATCGCCTACTTCTTTATTTTTTCCCATTATGACCTTAGACATTGAAAACACTCTGAAATACAGGAATTGTTTTATGGCGGTTTCTGTTGTTATAAGACAAGGGCTCACGAAGCTGTTGGTTAATTCGCGAACCCAGGATTACGTCAAGCAAAGTGAAAAAAAAGGAACATGAATGCACTGCGGTTTTATTACCCCTGACACTTTATTATTCACATTAAGAAAGTAAATATCTACAAGAAAAAGAAATGGTAATTTATATATATATATATATATATATATATATATATATATATATATATATATATATATATATATATTATGAAGGGTATCTAAAGGCCGTAGTCACAATTTCAATTTCCGTGGGAGAGGGGAGCGCTGATCTGCCGTGGTAACGAAAACGCTTGCTTATTGCTTTTAGTTACCGAGTAGAATTAGAACAAGAAGCAGCTTAATCTTTTGATTGCCTTTCAATGGTAGACGAATTTGTGGAAAGACTGTGAGTGCGCAGGCGAGCTGGTCGAAGCTACTCATGCCGTTTACCTGAGATATGTGGTAAAGAAAATGAAGAACTCTTAGTCGAAGGAACAGACACCGAAGGGTACGTCTCAAACTAAGCTAACTGGTTTATTTGCCAATCAACCTGAATATACCCACACAGCCACCCTCCCACACAAAGATCTGATTCGGCGAGAGCCTTTTCTAAATACGCATAGCATGTAGAACAGGGTCTCTTTCCTGGGAGTACGGGAAGAAAGCCGCAAGAATGGTGGTGTGAAGTACATGTACATAGTTGTCACGCTTAAATAGTGCAAAAAGCAGAGGTTGTAAACATCCTTAGTAACAAAACGCGTTGAGCAAATGGTGCACCCTTTTATCGGCAATGCCGTGACCAGGACAAGCGATGAGGCTCGAATCTGCAGCATATGAAGAGAATTCCTTAAAAATGCAATCGGAACGGAGGTTTCAAGACGGCCATCAGCAAAAGGAACAAAGCGAAGCTCATTCAGGAGGCCAACAACCGTGACAAATACGATACGAGCCTCGCCAATAGTGGAAAGTCCTCCGAACACCATAGGTGCGGCGTTGGAACGAAACAAAGGCGCCTCTTGCGGACTCAGAGTTTGCGGAGAGCAGACGACGCAATGGGAAAGTAAAAGGCTCCGCGACGTTCTCGAGAACTTTGCGAGCCCGCTACTCACCTACCCCAACAGCCGAAACAATTCATTACGGGTCAGTCCGTTTGCCAAGCGGAATCCACTGATCGCAATCGCCAACGACAAAATCAAATAACAACGCGCGCGTAAGCAAAGATGGAGCGGTTTATTTAGCTTGGATAAAGCAAAAAGTAAGGATAAAAATGGCCATAAAAACGCTTTCTGAACTTTTGCAGGAAAAATGGAATCGCCATCCCAGACGGAAATAAAAACAAATGGGGAACACTCGCGAAAAACGGCGACTAAAACAAAGCAGTTAGCAGGCGATACAAAACATAACCTAGCCAAAACATTTTCAGCGACGACGATCGTTTTGGCTCTTATAGAAAATAGAAAAACAGAAAAGCAGCAGCGGCTCTGTCATCTCACGCGCGAGGCGCCGGTCGGAACATTGAAAATGAGTATGCTGGTGGTCGCCGTGGTCGATGAAGTCTCACAAGAAACCGGAAGCAACACAGCAAAATCTACTAAAAAAAAAAAAAGACCCTCCGCTTTTTTTTTCTAAGTGACTTTTTACATCGCGTCTGTTTATTTGCTTTCGCGGCGTTGGTAGGAACTAAAAACAACACAGGAGAAATAAATAACCGTTAGTCCAACTCACACTGCGCGGTAAATAAGAGGCGCATCCAATTTTTTTGGGTCGCACGCTGCAATCTGGTATGAGCTAGCGAGTGTGTGACCTTTTTTTTGCCTTCGCATTTCTTTTCCTCAGTGACTTTGGCGGGTTGGTCGTTTGCTCCGCCGGACGAAGCAGTCAGCGGCGACATGCACGGTACTCGCTCGCGTACGCTTCCGAATCCATCTTGGGTACACCGTGTCTTTGTTTCTAGCGTCGATCGGTGGCACTCTAAGGGATCCTTCAGCTGTAGTCTTGTTTGGTGGAATATGTCGGTGAAATGTGTGTTGAATGCACGGCTGATGTTACCGGCTAGGTGAGACGAGCTAACCTCGGAATGTGCTGTCATTTCCCGCACACGCGTGTTTCATGTTCTTCAACCGAATGGTCTTATGATGTGTTCCACGTACCTGATTGAAGTGGGGTTTGGACAAGCATGATGAGAGGTCTGTGACTGGCTGCCCACCCGGCCACATAGAACTGGGTTTTCGGCCGTGCCCCTGGTCTATCGTCTGCGAGGTTCTCCGCGATCTCTGTTGAGCTGTCATAATGGGTGTATTCGGTGCCGAACGCCAGCCCGTTTTGAACCCGTTTCATTTCGACCCATTCCCCGAGTCGACCTTCCCGTTTGAACCCGTCCCGTTTCAACCCATTCTCGAAACGACCTTCCCGTTTGAACCCGTCCCGTTTCGTCCCATTCCCGAAACGCTCTTCTCATTTGAACCCGTCCCGTTTCAACCGATACTCGAAAGACCCTTTGCGTTTGAACCCGTCCATTTTTAAGCCATTTGTATAAGACCCTGCGCATCACAACCTTTTCGCGAAAAGTCTAATCGTTCTAACACTGGTCTGCGCACCTTTTCTGCTTAAGAATATATGTTCTGAAATATTATTGCATGCCAATCTATTCTAAAAATCGCACCCCTTTCAGGCTAGCTTCGAAGTAATATATTATTCTTACTTCAACCACTTAAAGTGTTTTTGCTTTTTGTTTTCATTTCAAGATGATTTTTATAACGTGCAACCGCGAAACGGTCTATGCTATGTACGCTCTGCGACACCGTTACTGCAAAGACGACCTTGTCGCTTTTTTTTTAAATTTTACTTCGAAATGGTATTAGCAGGCACCAAATTTTAGGGCTTAGGCTACTATCTCAGATGAGCACTTCCAAAGCCAGTAATAGTTTTTATGGCAGCCTTTTAATTCTATAAGATAAACAGCAGCACCGCCGATCGCTTGTTCGCGCTACGTACAATAATGAAGTCTTGAATACGCCAGCACATTGGGTAAGCTAAAATTAGCAACTCCATTGCGATGCTATTTTTTGGGGTATCTAAAGTGCTTGCGTACGTTATTCGAAAACCTTATATTAGTGATCTTGATATCTTGAAGAGCGATAAATCAGGCAGGGTGACAGGCATGTGATTGCGACTTTATTTTCTTTTACGATTTCAAACACTGAACACTCGTGCACACAGGAAAATATCATAGACCGGAAAATGCCTTCGCCTTGTTGAGAAAGTCTAACAGGAAAATCGTGCCATCAGAAAGGTGACACTACAGTTCTGATAGTTTGCGGTCCTTGCTGACCCACTTGTGCCCCCTGGCCCGCACGGCACCTTTATTTGCAAGCTGCTGCAAAGATACCCTCGTCAAAGCCTCATCCCGTATGATCAGATCGATGAAGCTGTAAATGTTCGGGTGAGCCCTCCCTGACACCGCGTTTATCTTACGGTGCCATGTATCCAAGGTTGTTTTGGGAGAGGGAGAAGTGAGGTCAGCAAGGAGGACAGACATTCGACACTTGAGCCTAATCAACTGTTAACGAACAATAAAACGAACCGACCCAACTGATAACAAACGATGGCCGAAGCGGGAAGGTTGTTTCGGGATTGGGCGAAATGGGAAAGGATGAAACGAGAAGGTCGTTTTGAGCCGGGTCGAAACGGGAAGGTACAAACGGGAAGGTTGAATTGGGAATGGGTCAGAAACGGGAACCACCCCCGCAAGACAATACGAACACCGCATATTACACAGCCGCCGACATAGACATACACACAAACACTACAACGCAACCGCCGCCGACACTTCCTACTCGACATTCACTTCTCCCCGCGGCGTGTATAAGCTTGACATGTTGGGTGAGCTCTTCGGTCGCTGACCGTTACAGATTTAGAGAAGAAGACAGTAAACACGGCGGAATGGACAGCAGTATGTAAGAACTGTTTGCATTTAAAAAGTATGGAGGCAAAATCTATAATGTTAGTCCGTTGCGACAAGTAACGATATAGCTAACAATAAATCTTAAACCGGTCATGAAAAAGTTCAAATTTTGTTATTTTCTTGCTTGACCAGTGTTATGAGCAGTCCCACTAGCTTGAATCAGATGAAAAAACAAATTATTGGGATTTCGTCATATGTATTCAATAGTAAATGAAGAAAATGATCATTGCGCACAGCGTTTTTTTATATATTCTTGTGATGGGCATCCGCCAACACTTCGCTTCCTCTAGCTGCAGTATACGTACGGGAGCAGACGCTTCAACTTTTGGTGCGTTTTGATGCAGTTTGTTGTCAGCAATGTCGTGTAGGTGGTCGAGCGGAGGCGGTGGGGCTTGGGAGTTTTGCTGACCGGTGGTATTCGTGATCACTGGTGTGGCGCTGAGTGCGTTTTTTCTTATACCGCCACCACCCCGAACTTTGAGAGCTTCACGGGCGCGTGGCACTGTATTATGCTGAATCGCGAGCTCGCTTCTCTGTTGACGGCGTGCGCGGCCGAGAGCGTGGTCCCAGGATGGACCAGGCTCGGCTGGGGTCCAGATCCGGACGGAGCTCCTGGCAGGAATCTCAGCAGGCGACGATGGTTAAAACTCTCCTTTATTTACATGTCAGGGGAGCATTGAGCTCTGGCTATACAGCAGCTAGCCGCAGCTATGAGCCTTGATCTTGGTGAGCTCCTTGAGTTAGGTGAGCTCAGTGCTTTTAAAGTATTTCGGTTGCCATGCAGTCGGGCGGCAACCAATCGCGGCGGTGCACCAGTTTCGTCACCCACGCCTTCTCGGAAAGACCCTCTGTCCAAGTTACGTCACACGTCTGCGCACACCACACCGAAGAGGTCGTCTTACTCGATGGCGCCATGCATCCCATCAACGCACCATTCTTTTGAAGGCGTCGTCCTTGCAGGCGTCTTGGGGCAGGCAGGGCGAGAGCTTGGCGTAATGTTCGGGTCCGAGGTCCGCTGGGTTGACCTTGCCCGGGTATCTCACTTGGGTTCCAAGAAGGGCAGAGATTCGGTCGCCTTGAAGACACACGTTATTTCGGCGGTGAATTATGTGACGACGGGCACCGCCCGTGAGCGAAACATGAGACGACGAACCAAGGCCGCCGACGTCCATCGCCGCCGCCGATGGCGATTGCAACAGCCATCCGCGCTGCCGTTGCCGATTGCGACAGCCCCTCCGCCGCCGGGGAAGTCGTTCCAAGGGTGAGCATCCTCCTGGTCGCCTGAAGGAACGATGTGTCTTGCTGCCGGCCACGTAAAACCCCTTCTCTGTTCTCAGGACGTATTCAGCAACGATAGGGATTAACCCGCGCAACACCGGCAACCGTAGAAACCAGGCAGGCACCCAACCTAACTCAAAGGAACGCCAGATAACGGAGTAAGATAGATCAGACACATAACTTCTACCCTATTAAAAATCTTACCCCAAAATACAATGTCACACTCATCATAAATCCCACGACAGCTAAAACTGAACTTGCCGATATTAGGACCAGCAAAGCAATACAACCTCTGAATAACGAATCTTGCTTTCTACACACAAAATACTGTAAGCCTACTTGAGTAAATGGCTAAATGCACTCAGGTTCAAGTTGGCTAAACTAAGTTGGGTCATACCCTGACGAACATCAGTCCTCATGTTGAGGGCCTACTCAGGCCGTCGGCGTTGCCGTTACTCCTGCCCCTTTTGTATACAACGTCAAAATTAAACTGTTGTAGGGCAATGCTCCAGCGCAAGAGGCGTCCGTTTTTCGGAGACATATTACGTAACCACGTCAAAGGGCAGTGGTCCGTTTCAAAGGTGAATTTGTTCCCCGAGAGGTAGCACGAGAGCTTTTGAGCCGCCCAGACCAAACATGCGCATTCTTTCTCGCTCGCACTGTACGCCTGTTCTTGAACACTGAGCTTTCGGCTTGCGTACAAGACAGGGTGCTCAATGCCCTCATTATCCCTCTGACATAACACAACTCCCATTCCTCGGTCGCTGGCATCACACTGAACGACAAACGGCCTTTCGTAATCAGGAGCCATGAGAATGGGCTGTCTAGTAAGTGCTGCTTTCAGTGCGTCAAACGCTTTTGTTTTGGTTCGTCCCAGACGACGAGCGGTGGTTGTGTTTTTCGAAGCGCGTCAGTGAGCGGGCTAGCCAAATCCGAGTAACCGCGGATGTATCGCTGATAATACCCGGTAAGCCCGAGAAACGCTCCGATATCAGTTTTAGTTTTAGGTCGGGGATAGTTTGCTACGGCTTCGATCTTAATTTCGGACGGACGACGAGATCCTTGTCCTACAACATGGCCCAGATACGTGACCTCGGCTCTACCCAACTGGCACTTCTCCGCCTTCACTGTCAGACCGGCCTCCCGGAGTCGGGTGAACACTGCCCGCAGGTGATCGAGGTGACCTTCCCAGCTGTTAGAAAAAATAGCAATGTCATCTAAATATGGCAAGGCAAAATCGCCAAGTCCACGCAGCACCCGATCCATCAAACTGGAGAAACAAAAGGGAGCATTCTTTAACCCGAAACTCAGCATCAGGGGTCGAAAGGTGCCAAACGGAGAAACAAAAGCAGAGAACCGACTGGCACGCTCTGTAAGGGGGCACCTGCCAATATCCCCGAACCAAATCAAGTGTGGAGATAAATTTGGCACTGCTTACTGTCTCGATACGCTCCTCGATGTTCGGTATCGGGTAAATTTGGTCCTTGGTTATCGAGTTTAGTCGACGATAGTCGATGCAAGGACGCAGATTTTTACCCGGAACCTCGACCATGATCAGAGGGGACGTGTAGTCACTTTCTCCGGGGTTTTATCACTCCCGGTTCAAGCATCTTATCGATCTCAGTCTTAATTAAGTTTCGCTGCCTAGGAGACACTCTGTAGGGCTTTGCCCTGACGGGCTGGTCAGAGATAAGCTCGATATCATGAGTGACTCATGTGGTCTTACCTGGTCGATCTGAAAAGACGTCCTGGAACTCGGTCAAAAGCTGTTTCAGACCTTCAATCTGCGACAGGTTCCAGCTCTTCCGTCTTTACCGCCTTCCGCATCACGTCGTCCACCTGTCTCGGTACCAGAAGCCCCACTTAAAGACGGGATCTGCAGCGTTTCTTCTTCCGGCGCATTCAAGGTCATGAAAGCAATTTCTTCGCGTTCGAAAAATGGCTTCATTAGATTTGCGTGATAAATTTTGACTTCCTTTCGCTTCCCCTTCATTTTGACAGCATAATTCGTATCGGATAGTTTCTGAACAACCTCTGCCGGACCTTCCCAGTGCACTTCGAGCTTATTTTGTCTTGAACTCCTTAAGAGCATTACCTTGTCGTTCACCTTGAACGTTCTTTTACGGGCCAGTTTTATCATAGCATGTTTTCGCCCTGAGCTGCGCTGCTGACATGTTGTCCTCGGCAATGTTTCTAGCAACATGTAAGCGTTCAAGTAATTCGAGGACGTACTCTACAACTGTCGTGTCCTCTCCACTTCCTTCCCAACACTCGCGTAACATACGCATCGGAGAACCCCAACGCTCTACCGTACACCAACTCTGCGGGACTGAAACCCGTTGATTCGTTGCTGTGCCGAACGCAAGGCGAACATCGCTGCGGGCAAACAGCGCTCCCAATCCCGCTTGATGCTCATGAGTCAGTGCTCGGAGGACCCGTTTCAGTGTTGCATGCCACCGTTCCACACTGTTTGATTGCGGGTGGTGGACGGAACTATGAATGATCTTAATACCGCACCGCTCAAGGAAGGTTGTCGTCAAAGCTACTCGTAAAAACGCTATCCTGATCGCTCTCGGAGCTCCGCAGGGAAACCTACTCTGGCAAATACGGTCAGAAAGCGTCGACCACTTCCGTTCAGCTCAAGCTTTTCAGAGGCACCGCCTCCGGAAACTTAGTGGCAGGACAAATCATTGTAAGAAGGTACTTGTACCCTGACTCAGTGACGGGCAAGGGCCCTGCCGTGTCCACTACCAGACGCTTGAAAGGCTCAGAGATCAACGGGACCAGTTTTAGAGGGCCTTCCACTTGTCGTTCGCCTTCCCGACGGCCTGGCACACGCTACATGACTTCACGTGTTTCTTAACATCTCGAAAACACCCTGGCCAATAATACTTTTGAAGTAATCGCTCTTTGGTTTTCTTTGTACCGAGGTGCCCTGACCAAGGGTTTTCATGCGCCACATGCAGGAGGTCGAAGCAGTACTTGGAAGGCACTACGAGTTGATCATATACCCTTCCTCGCCTGTCCTCGTATTTCCGATGAAGGAGACCCCCTTTCTCGTAAAACGTAATGTTTTTTTCCGGGCTACCCCTTCCCTCTCTGTATTGGAGAGTATCTTGAGGCTGGGGTCACTCTTCTGTTCAGATTGCAGGCTCGCCGTCCCCACTCTCAGTAGACTTTGCAACCTAAAAGTGACTGGAGGAACAACGCGCCCCTCAGCCATTTTTAAAACGTCACAATTTGAGGACTCATCTGAGCCTGGAGAGTCCTCTCCTTCGTCGTCGAGTTCGGACCGCGTCTCGCTTGCCTGCCCAGCGTCCCCAGACAACACCACGTTCTCGGAAGTTTCGGGCTGCTCATTGTATCTAAGCTGGCTAGCAAGCTCCCGCCCTTTCGACCGAGTTAGTGCCATCACTACCCCGTCGGTCAAACGCTTTCCCATTTTACGCAGTTTTCGGTCCGATTTATTAGAAAAGAGGTACGAATACTGGGGTGGTAGCCCGATCAAAAAGACCATCAGGTTTTCCTGATGGACCCTCAGAGTTTCTTGATGGTCCATCAAACTTTTCTGAAAGTCCGTCAGGCTTCCTGACGGACCATCAAGAAAGCCTGATGGACCATCAAGCACGTCTGATGGACCATCAGCCCATTCCTCACGGACCATCCGACTTTCCTGATGGACCATCAGAGTTCTTTGATGGCCCATCGGGCTTCCTGATGGACCATCAAGAAAGTCTGATGGACCGTCAGATGCGTTTAGATGGTCCGTCAGAAGTTCATGTCGGCGCCTGATGGTCTGTTGGACATTCTTGATGGGCCATCAGAGGTGGTCTCATGGTCTGTCAGAAGTTTTATGTTTCACTTCGGGTCCATCAAAAGCGTCTTATTGCCCGACCGTCGGGACTTTCTTTGCACACAATGTATATCTAAAGTGCTTGATTAATTGTTGCTCACGGTATTCTGACGGCGCCGTCAGAGGCGTTTTATATATATTAACATTTACTATATATGGGTCGCGACATATTTGCCAGCATATGATGAGTCGCGGGCTCGCAAGGAGCTGACACAACTAATATATCACGCGATTTCTCTTTACACACTGAGCCGCCGATTCACCGGCAATTGTGCGTTCGTCTGCAATCAATCATACGCACCGTAGAAACCCGTACTTACGGTCCATCGTTTCGCATATGCTTCATCGCGCCTTTTATTACCAACGAAAAGTCGACAGACTTTTCGTCGACACTTTATGTTTTATCGACACCGCACCCCCGCGCCCGCGGTCGTTGTAAGGCGCATCGAACAGTCGCGGCGGCGATTAAGTTCGGCTTCCAAACAGACCGCGCGGCCATTGCTTTGCTTTACTTCGCTCGAAGGTTAAATAGTCGGGGGTATGCGCCACCGCCTCGCTGAATAAGCAGCCCAAAGTCGAGGAGGCTCCGCAATTTTGCACGCTACAAAATAGGCGATTTGAGGCTATGTCGCGAAAAAAAGCTGTCGTTGAATCTCGCGTATGACTTCGTAGGACTTCTGTCTTTTTGAAGATCGGTTGGCAGTGGCCACTGCCAACCGATCTTCAAAAAGACAGAAGTCCTCGGATAGTACCGTGGCAAAAGATCAAGAGAACTTTACGAGGCGCAGGCAATCAAGGCTTGTGGTGACGTCTGTGTCAGTGAACCTTCTGTGTCCTTATCAGACAAAGAACTATTATACCTACACCACCCCACATGAGGTGTCAAAAGGTTTTCAGTTAGGGGCATGATTATCTAAAACTTCATCCTTCAAAGTCATGTTGCAATAATGTTAAAATTATTTTTAATGTCTTTATTAATATTTTTTATTTTTTTATTTTTATCTATTTCTTCTTCATATTAATTTACAACTACAATTCTCATACTTTTATTTTTTTTTCATTTATTTTCCGTCCTTTTTGTCTTCCGTAGAATTTCTTTCGCTTCTTTCTTCTCTTCTTTATTTTTCTATTAAAACCCCAGTTGTGAGTATAGCGCTGTCCCGTCTACTTCATGTCCGTGTCTGTCCTTTGCGCTTTTTAAATTGTTATGTTAAACCAACTAGCCCATCTTAATATTTTAGTAAGGTAGAAAAACCCACATTATTCAGTATTCAGCTGCATCAGAACCCTTTTAGACCAGGGCAGTCGTTAGCGAAGGAGCGTCGCAGGCGTTGTAGACTTTAATTAAAGTTTTTACGAGCACCACCACCACCATAATATAATAAAAATACAAAAACCGCACACACAAACAAAAAAATGTTTTCCGTCCCTTGGTAGGCGTCGAACCAGCGACCTTTCGCTCCGCAGCCCGACGCGCTACCCCTCCGCCACGGGCGTGCTTTTTTTCTTTTTTTTTCTTCTTTATTCCATGGAAAAAATACGAAAAAACCAGAGTGCCTATTTAACATTCAATTCGTGCACTGTTCACTCATACTTCAAAACTCTTTGATGTCTCGAAGACTTGTAAACAATGGTAGCCAGTCGGGTGCGTCTGACAGGGTATCATACACGCTTTGGACACGAGTTACAAGGTCGATGAAATGCAAGCGTACAGTCTTTGGGTGGACGTTTTCGTTTCTAACATCAAGACGGGATTTCCACATGCTGTACATAGACAGAAGAATTACAAGGTCATATGGAAAGGTATCCCCAGGTGAAACAGGTAAGAAACGAATCGTATAACTTGTAATGTCAATATCTTTCTTTAGAGTGCGCTGCAAAACATCCCAAAAGAACACTGCGTCCCAGCAGTGGATAAAAGCGTGCTCTACTGTTTCAGGTGTTTTACACAGGGTACAGTTTTCTGACCATGGTACGAATAGTCCCTTTTCTTTTAACCACACTTTGGTAGGCAATACGGAGCAATGCAGTTTAAAAAAAAGGTTTTAGCCGCAGGGGGAATGCACATTTTCTTTACCCTTCGTAGTACATCTTGGCCGGCGTTATTGTCAAACAATATTCGATACATTGGCGCTGGAAAGATGACACCTACCAGGTCTCTTGTTAACTTCTTTCGTGTTATAGTCATTAAATAATCTCTTGAAAACCTTACAGACAAAAAATTAAAGGCATCGACTACTTCTTTCAGGTACCCTATCAATACACATGTTGGGCTTCCGGCGGAAGATACAATAAAATCTGGAAGAGATGATGCCAGTCTGTTCTGTATGACTTCTCGAAGAAAAGGATGTCCTTGGTCTCTAAGAAAAAGAAATCGTGAAACCAATTGGCGTATAAATAAATGTGGAAGGCCAAGTCCACCGTCGGACACACGACGAAACAAGTTGTCGCGACGCATAGGCTCCCAGGAGGATTTCCAAACAAAAACGGCAAACACTCTGTGCAACTTTTGAATATTAGTCCGTGCACAGTGAAGCACCTGCAGGACATACCAGAGCTTGGCCGCCAGAAACACGTTGCAAACTGTCGATCGTGCAAAGATTGACAAATTCCTGTGAGACCAACTCTTTGCTCGCCTTTCTATGGCAGTCGCAACTTCGGACCAATACAGTGTGCTGTTCTTGAAGTGTCTCAAGGGCACTCCCAGGTAATCGCACGGAGTGCAGCTCCACTGAATGCCTTCGTATCGTTCTGGTGTCGTGGCCCAAGCTCCATGCCAGAAACCTCTGCACTTTTCGATATTTAGTGAGGCTCCAGTGGCTTCACAAAAGCGGCGAGTGAGTTCTATAGCGTGGGTCACGCTTTTCTTGTCCTTGCAGAAGTAGGCTACATCATCTGCGTAAGCCTGGACTTTAATTTCTGTTTTGCACAGAACGTAGCCCTGGACTTGTTCACTTCTTTTTATGCTTTGGCACAAAGGTTCAAGGTATAACGTAAAAAGCAAGGGGGACAAAGGACAGCCTTGCCGAACTGAAGAACGGACCGGAATCTTCGTTGTGACGTTATTGTTTATGACTAAGCTCGTATAACAGTTACTGTAAGACATTTTAACACCTTGAAATATCATATTTCCAACGCCAACATATGAAAGAATTGTAAAAAGCACGCTATGACAAACACGATCAAATGCTTTCGCGAGATCAATCTGAAGTATTGCAACTTGATTACTGCTGTCGGTTACACATTCCAATACACTCCTTGCAATGTGGACATTTGTTTGGATGGCTCTACCACGGATCCCGCAAGTCTGGTGATTCCCAACTAGATCACAAATGACACGTTGTAGTCTATTTGTTAACATTTTTGCGAATATTTTGTAATCTACATTGCATAACGTAATTGGTCTATAGCCCGTTACATGTAAGAGTTTTTGTTTGTCATCAGTCTTTGGAATGAGAATAGTATGTGTACGCAGAAATGACGGTGGAAGAGAATTAGTTGCATAAGCTTCTTGAAAAATCGCTAGCAAGATAGGACATAAGATATTTTTACGCAATTTATAAAATTCTGCAGTAATGCCATCCGGACCTGGTGTTTTTTTATTTGGAAGGGCATCTACAGCCTTTTCTATTTCATCTATGCTGAAAGGTTCCTCCAACTCTTTTGTGGACTGTTGATCTAACTGGGGCAGTAGAGATACCAGTTCTTTTAGATATTCATAATCTTTCGATGTTTCATTATTGCCAAATAGCTCCTTGTAATGTTCACAAAACACATTCGCTATAATCTCTTTATCTTGAATAAGCACGCTATTTTGTTCTATTTCAGGAATTTCTTTCGACATCGCGTACCTTTTCTCCTCCTCCATTGCCCTTTTTGTTGGCTGTTCTCCCAAGAAATATTTTTCAGCACGTGCGCGCACAACCGCGCCTTGGTAACGATCGTGATAAAATTGATCTAACTCAGCTTTTATGCGAATTATATCTTCTAAACCTTGCCCAGGGTATTTGCATTCAAGTTCTACTAAGACGCGTAAATTATGCTGTAGCGTCTTTTCTGCCTCAGACTTCTGAAATTTTATAATACTGCCTCTCTCAATTGCTAGCTGTTTGAGTTCTTGCTTGAAACGCTCCCATTTAGCAAATATATGTTCAGTTGTGTGTCCTATCTGCTGGAGCAGATCGGTCGTGTTAGTCAGAAAGATTTCGTCTTTTAGCAGTTGGTTATTAAGCTTCCATAGCTTCCAGTTTGTATTTTTATTTTTACGCTTATGACCAACAGTTACTGATACCATGCAGTGATCTGTAAAAAATACTGGTTCTACCGCGTAGCCATTTAAATTTTCGATCAGTTCTGTGGAGCAGTAAATTCTATCTAGCCTTGCGTGAGATGAATTTTGAAAATGTGTATACGGAAGCTGTTTTCCGCCTAGTTGAAATGAAGCAGCATCGAAAAGATTGCTCTCATCAACTAAATCCAGCAGCAGCCTCGCGCTCTTGTCAATTCGCGCTTTAGTTGGAGCTCTGTCTGCCTCATCGCAAACACAGTTGAAATCTCCTAGAAGAACTAACATCCTGTCACAAATTAAATAAGGTCGGAGATGGTGAAAAAATGCTACTCTGTTATTAACCTCATTGGGCGCATAAACACATATGACCCTCCACCTTGCGTCAAAAACTCGAAAATCGCACATAATGAAGCGGCCACAAAGGTCTGTTGTGACCATTAATTCAGACAGGTGAAAAGATTTTCTAATGTACAAGAAACAGCCACCAGAAAGACCAACAGCATGGCTCACGCATACTTCGTAGTCCTGCAGAAAATATTGTAAGGCACGTTCTACCTGCTCATCTGTCGAAAGCTTTGTTTCCTGTACAGCCAGAAAATCGACTTCTTTATCTTCAATTAGGCGTTTTAAATGATATTGTTTTTTTCTAGAATTAAAACCTCTTACATTTAAAGTCGCAAAACGAGGGCCATCAACTAAGGGAGGGTGGGGAGGAGTGGGAGGAGGCGAAAGAAGGAAGGGGGAGGGTTTTGCTTATACATGAGTGTCTAGCGTGAAAGGGTGGATTTTCGCTTACTCGCGGCGGTGCCAGGCGACACCCCTTTTTCCGCTTACTGTCATTAGCGTCCTTAGTGCTGACTGTTGTGTCCATTTCGATTGGGGGCTCCTCCTTGCGGTCCGATGACGTGTGGTCGTCCGTTGCATCTGCTGTCTGCCTAGGTACTTTCAACGTTTCCTGGGTGTCTTCCGGCTTGGTCTCCTGGCAAGCTGTTACAACCGCTTGCGTGGTTGCGCTGGCTTGACTCTCAGAAAGTTCTTTGGCAGTTGTGGCCTTGCTGTCATCACTCGGAGGCACGGGGTCTCTAGGCCTCTCTTGTGAGGAAAGGAGCTCACCGCTAGCGTCTACCACTTCGGTGATGTCAATCAATAATTCCGAATTGGCGTCTGGCTCGATGAGAGGACCTCGTAGCACGGTTGCATAACTAGAGTAGCACTCATCACTTTCATGACCAAATCTGTTGCAACGTGCACACTTTGGAGTACGACACTGTCTACGGATGTGACCGACCTTTTTGCATCGTAGACACAAGGGTGGCCGTCCGGTCATGACCACAAGACACTGGAAACCGGCGACCTTGAGCAGATGAGGCACGTTTTCCGTAGTCGCTGTGTCATGTAGAGTCAGACAGACTTCTCTGTTCATTGTTTCCATGTTCTCCATCCCTGGAACTCGCCACTTTTCTCGCGTCACGCTCCGCACAGTCCCACAGGACGCCAATGCCTCAGCGATCTGCTGATCTTCTAAATGCAGCGGCAGCCAGAGAAGCTTGATCTTCACATCTTTAGAATTCGGATCTACTATGAGACATTTCTTTCCTTTCACGTTCAGTTCTTTCACCGCTTTCAACCTTTCCGCGGCTGCGGGGCTTGCGAGCGTTGCCATCCAAAAATGGCTCATCTGGAACTGCCCCAGGGACAGCACTTCACTCAAATCTATTACATCCTTCAGTCCATCGCGAAAGTCTATCGCACGGTAGGGCCGGCCTGTAAGGTCAGCATGGAGAAAGACGGAGTTGAGGCATAAAGCTCTCGGTGGGAAACGTGGAAGGAGAATCCTGTACTCATCTTGGCTTGTTGCTTGCGCCCGGGTATCCCCTGGGCTTACGGGTACTGTCGTTGAGTTGTCCGGGTGCATCCTTTGAATGTCGTTATTAACGGTTAGACCTGAAGTAGAAGGGTTTCCTCGGCCTGAGGCCGATTGTTGATTTTCACTGGAGAACATGAAAATACGTCCGTTCGAAAACGGCGTCTTCTTCTTTCTC
>JAZHYW010007950.1:0-40480 GCA_037355805.1 Ixodes ricinus | reverse complement strand
GGATTAATTACGGTTAATTCATCTGCATATGTCTCGTTTATATATATATATATATATATATATATATATATATAATTTTTATTGTGTACGCCGCAGTACGAGCTCTTTGTTCATACATATAGATATTTCTTCAAATTATTTAGCACCGTATATCCCAAAATCAAAATACTTCAAAAGCTGCACTCTAACTTCTTATTACAAAATTGGTAAACATCTTTTATTTCATTTTATAATATAATGATCTCCTGCATCTCCTTACAATTCGCCCTCGCGGCGTGATAAACGATTATGCCACCGAAAATTACTTTTTTTCTATTTCAACTAATGGTGTGCCCATCGAATGAAGGAATGAACTGGTTTAATTAATTTAAATATGTTTAGCGTGTTGAAACACCATGCCTACGGTTCCTTTGATTTTCCATCATTATTTTATTTCATAAGCAATATGTAACCAAAAGTTACTCCCAACTGATTAATATTAACATACCGGTCTACATTAAAATAAAAATTCAAAATCCTTCGAAACCTCGCTGACCTTTGTTTTAACAGATATTACATCAAATGTACGAGAATACGCCCATCACATGTTCCCCATTGGAGTACGATTATTTCGTCGTCCAAGTGTTTACTATACGCTGGCTGAAATACTAAATCAACTTGAATTCCTAGAAAATTATGACACCTTACTAAACAAGATCGCCGTAGCTGATATCGCATAGAAGCCGTATAGATCGTCGGTATTGCCAGGCTCCTGGTGAAAAGATGGGTTTAATGCAATAAAGAGAGATTGACTATGATGGTGTCGCCAGTACCAGCCGTTGGAGCAATCGTCCGAGCACACCTCGAGCGTTTCCGCTGCTGCCCGAGATGCAAAAGCCTTTTTGGTTGAGCCTCACTTTTTTTTTTTTCTTCTAAGAGCTATCTCTTCGTTGAAAAAGAGCCGGTCCGCCGACCATGCAGCCTAGGGGACTTGGCGGTGGTAGCGTTTCAGTCGGGCAATATGGACGGCATCAGTACGCTTATGGCGAATTCAACTCGCAGATCTCGAGCGCTCCAAAAGCGCTCCATTTGGAGCGCGCATATTCCGCCCGCAGATGTGGCTCGAGCTGGCCATCTTCCGCTCGTAGATCTCTGGCAGCGCCCGCTCCACGGAGCGCCTCAAACTCCACCGAACTTGCTCTGCAGGATTTCACAGATGTTTCCGCAAGTTGACAGACGCCTACATCATTTCCTTCTAAATCGGCAGTGCGCATTGATGGCGAGGTTGGCGAGGTCAGCGGCCGGGTCGTCGAGTTGGATCTGTTCGGGTGCGTCGGTTGTTTACGTGGGATTGTGACGGCTCGAACGCCTCTACCTCGCGTGGATCAGGATACAAAGCCGGGACTGTGGAGCATGGTAAATCGCAAGCCCTGACATCTGTGATCGTGAGAGGAATAAAGAGAAGAAGAACCACAGAAAAACCGGCCAGAGGCAGGCGCAAGGTTAGGCCTGTTCATTCTGCAGCCAATGATTGTTTACCTTTTTACACGGCATTCCGCCGGCGTTTTCCCGATGCGATAAAACAAGAAGAGATTAGGCAACGACTGTGCAAAAGGTGGTTTGTTACCTCTGCGTTTATTAAAATCCTACCAGAAATCTGAAATCCACCGCTGGCAATCGCTGTGCGTGCCCCACCGCTTCGAGGCGGCCGAAAGCAAGGTTGGGCAGAAATACTGAAAAATGTATTTGGAAATACAAATACTGGGATACATTAAAATTAGGGCTGGGCGTCGATTAAAAATTTTAACCCGATTAATCGCAACCCTTTAATCGATTAATTAATCGATTAATCGGTTGCGTTAATTTTTGTAAATAATATATTAAAAAGAATGCAACAACTCGTCTTGCCTTCGAAGGCTTATTTTATTCTCTGTTACACGGCGCAAGGGACATTTAGAGTTTATATTTTTGCTCCAGCTCCGAAGACAAAGAAGCTTGTCCACATTTTCCGACAGGAAGACAAGAAGTCAGGGCTTGGGCGATGCTTTCTTTTTCAGAGAAAGGGACCTCGATGAGAGGGCGTTGATTGTTGTCTGCGTTTTGGCGCATGGTCATTGCTGCAGCGGCGTACATAGGTGCTTCGCTCGTAGGTGATACTGAAGCGAACTTACGCTTCCACTGTACGAAAACGTCTTTGCAGATGATGCAGTGGACTTCCTTCGAGTTAAAAACTCCAGCGCTGAAGTTTTTCTTCACCGCTGGAGTTTACTTTAAACCCAATCTTTCCAGCGTGGTTGCTTTTCATACTCGTAAACTCGTCCATTTTTACAGGCCGAATCCTGGAACAAGTAACCATGGCGTTGTTAGCTTCCCAGCTTGTTTTTCTGCTTGTTTTTCTTGCCTGGGCAGGATGTGTAATAGATCCTCAAGACGTGAAGTTTCGCGGTCGCGCGGGGATCAATTGCGGGCCCGACTTGTTCGTCTGGCCTCGGCAGAACTGTAATGTATATCCTCGACCACGTGACTCCTCGCGAGCGCGAGAATTGAACCTTGCTCATAGCACCTGGCCGTGGCTGGGAACAGAAAACCGCTCGGGACAGAACGACTGGATACACGCCACGCAGCGTTTCCCTGAAGGGGAGGGGGGTGCATGAGTCACCCCTAGTTCGGGCAGGTCTTCTAGGATAGAGCCATGCGTGCGTCCAGTTCACTTACTTTTTGAGTACCTGATTAAAAAACCGATTAACCGGTTAAAACATTTGATCGCGATTAAAGCCTTAATCGATTAAACGGACGGTTAATCGACTCAATTGCTCAGCCCTAATTAAAATAGTAGCTAAAATACTGATACTAAAATATATCTCTAAGAATGTATCACGATACGTATCGGAAATACATTTTAAAAAGAGGCAAAAAGTCTTTAGAAATACAAATACAGCAATATATTTCAGGAAGGCAGAAATACAAATACAAAAATACTGATACTGCAATAGATTGTTCAAATTTGTTTCAGAGGCAAACTGAGATGAAGTTTGAAGTGTAAGTTTTTGATCCCGAAATTACTTTCTTGTAGGCTTGGCAGTTTGGCTTGAAGGTAGTGGTTTTGGAAGACAAGGTACGTGTCTTCAAGAGGTTCAAAAAAACGCACAATCAAGGACTGACCGCGGTCCTTTCCTGACACTCTGTCTCTCTGACGAGGGATGCGAAAAGACTTCGATCTCTATATAAATTTTATGTCACCCTAAATCCCATCAAAACGTCACCACGCCCTCTGTCCAATAAGGACGCCCCTGTCAACATTGATCAGATGTCGTCACGGAGGAATGAACTGGTATTCTTTATCTGTAGGTGTGGCATTGAACATGAAACTTTATCACGCTGCTATATGAATGGACAATGCGTACTTTCGTTGCAGGTTACCTAGTTGAAGATCGTGCAGGCAATGTCATTTGGAATTTTTGAGAATTGTGGACCACCTGGAGCATCCTGGAACACATGTCTTATCTTCTGTTACGGTTAAAAAAAACGATACGGTGGCATCCATGTTCTGAAGGTCCTTCCGGCCGAGCCTCCACCACCGACGCATGGATTGCAGTCCTCACGTTTCGCCTAGCATCATCCAAACAGTGACCTCGTGGATTGCGACCTGATAATGCCGGCACATGGGAGCGAGCTTTCCGAGAAACAATGGGCTTGGAGACGATGTCGCAGGCTTACAAAGCTTGGGTCAGCACAGCGATGCCACGCCTGGCCTCCTTCCTGGGGTTCGGGTCACCAGAGCAGCAGGTCCCGCTCATGTCGGCTGATGACGTACCCTTGATCCGTGGAATATTACGGGCGCAGCCGCAGACGCATTCGAATATGTGTTGAACTTTACTGCGTGAGTCATCCTACAATTTCAAGTCAACCACCCATAGGCTCGTGCTGCAAGAACTTTGACCCAGCTTTGCCGGCTGGGTGTACTGTATACAATAAGGCAAGAGAGACTGGTTAGCTGCGGGCGTAAAATGCCAGCAACCAATGACTCAAGAAATCCCCACCTCAGGACCTGCGGCAGAAGATCCTCTGACCCCACTCCTGGCACGCCACCTGGTTCAAGTCCCCTACTACGCAACACTTCTCAGAAGAGAGGAGAAGACGTATATAAAAAATAGTTTGGAGAATCGGAAGGAACCTTGGTTAGCATAGTCACAATGCCCCAGCATCTCCTTGACCCTGGTGCCGTCAGAAGTAAAAAAAAAAATAGCATGCGTTTGGATTTTTTTTTTTTTTTGAGGGGGGAAGTTTTTTTTTTTTTTCAGGAAATGTAACGAATTACATTTCATCCTGATTGTATTTCGATACAAAGAAACATTACAAATGTGTTTCGATACAGGAATGCAGATGCTGGTGAAAACAAAAATGTATCGCGATACAGAAATACAAATACCAAATGTATTTCATAAATACTATCGCGATACATTTGTATCGGGATACTGCCCAACCCTGGCCGAAAGGTATTTGACGGTGCCGAACGCGGATGTCCACGTTATATGTGACATGGGCACCGTGGTACGTATAATTACACCCGGCCTGTGTCGCGTGTTATTTCTGTAGATAAGTAGCGACAGTTGTCACTGGTCGTCGGAAAGATCAGTCAGCTGAGGAGTTGATGGGCTTGTCAAGTTCGAGCAGTGGCCATTTTGAACGGCGGAGAGGGAAGCGGTCTGAAGGGGGTTTGGGGGAGGTCGCTCCAAAAATGCAAGTTTATCTTCCCCTCGTCGATTCGGAGTGGGTACCACGGAGCGGGATTTTGCCTCCTTCGCGGATCTTGGAAAGCGCTCCGGATCTACGAGTGGAATTCACCATTAGAGCGGTTGTCCCAGGGCCTAATGACGAGATTCACTTCGTATACGTTCGTCGGGGACTGCTGGCGAGAGATGCGAAAGGGGTCTCTAAATTTTTTGGGGAACTTTTTGCATATTCCGGGCTTGTGAGAGGGTGTCCAAATGAGAACTCTGGTCACCAATGTTGCAGGTAACCGGAGTGTGGTGCCCTGCGTGACGAATAATTTGTTGCTGCTGTGATTCTGATGTTCGAATGCGGGAAATTTGCCGAACTTCTTCCGCGCGGTAGAGGATGGTTTGGGTGTAAACATCCAGAGAAGAGTCGTCTTTAAATGGCAGAAGGGTTTCGATTGTGGACAACGGCGCGCGTGCATACAGGAGGTGATATGGAGAGTAACCGGTGGCGGCTTGACGGCTGGTATTGTAGGGGTATGTTACGTATAGGTAAAATTAAATCCCAGTTGTCTTGGTCATCTGGGATATACGAGGCAGAGTCAAAAAGTAAACGCAATGTATTTTCTACTTGCGTGGTGACATAGATAGTATAGAAAAAATGCCTTTATTACTTTTCAACATAGTCACCTGCTCGCTCGACAAATGTGCGCCAACACTTCGCATGCCGCGCTAAAAAAAATATTGTGGGTGACTCCGAAGTCAGGAATGCACCTCCGCTTTCAGGTCATCATATGTATCAAACTTTTTCCCCGACAACACCTTTGAGGGGTCCAAATATCCGAATAGGTAGAAATCACTCGGTCCGATGTCTAACGGGTTTGGTGAATGCGAAATACACTCGAACCGCAGATCTTTGATTTTTTCCGCTCTCGTACATGCCGTGTGAGGGCGTGCCTTGTCGTGTTGGAGCAACACCCCTGATCTGAGCAATCCGCGGTGCTTTGACCTGATTTCGGGCTTTAAGTGGTTCTCAAGCAGGTTGCAGTATGATGCACTGTTCACAGTGAGTCACTTGGGAATGTAATATTCAACTATGGAGCCATTATAGTCCCAAAAGACAGTGAGCCTTAGCTTGCCCACCGTTGGAGCCGTCTTGAACTTCTTCGGCCTTGGTGGCGTTGTGTGTCACCACTCTTTGCTTGCTCGCTTTGTCTCTGGCTGGGCGTAGTGTACGAAGCGTTCATCACCGGTGTCAATGCGTCGATGAAAATCATCTCCCTCGGTTTCGTACCTTCGCAGTAGAGTATCGCAAGCCTCCACACGCTGCTCCTTAAAGTCCGGCGTAAGATGTATTGGTACCAACCTGGCGGATACATTCCGGTAATGCAGAATAATATGAATATTATAGTGCGTCGTGCCGTGACAAATATTCAATTCTCCTGCCACTTCATTATTGGTGTCACCGGTTCCCGTATATGAGCCGTTCCACAGCAGAGATTGCGTCCGGCGTCGTTGAAGTGTGAGCCAGGCCGGAGCGAGGTGCAGCCGTCAAGTTTGACGCTCCAATTTGAAACATTTTGTGACACTCGTACACCTGCCGACGCAATACACAGGTGTCTTCGTACTACTTCAGCATCCTGCGATGAATAGCCGCAGGATTTTTGACCTCTGCGGCCTAAAATCGGATAACAGAACGCTGCTCCTCCCTGGTGCATGCTAACAAGGAAGCGGCCATATTCAAAGTACCGTGGTCAAGTGACATTTCCATAAACTCGCAAGGCCGGCGTGCGCTGATCAATCTTTGTTCTGAATCAAAACATATTTCCAGCGCAGCAGTTTATTACTTGATTTGATTTTCTCACGGCTGAATTGCGGTTAATTTTTGACTCTGCCTCGTACATGAAGATCACGTCGGTCAATGTGTGGTGGAACCGCTCCGCCAAGCCAATTGTTTGTTGATGATATGAAGTGGTGACGTCATTAATTCTGTTTGCAAGGCGGCAGACTTCTCAGAGAAGGCTTGCAACAAACGGCATTCCGCGGTCAGTGATGATGGATTGGGGGGGGGGCACCATGTCCGAAGAGGATTAAATGAAGAAAAGAATGGGCTGCATAAAGAGCTGTGGCGGCGGTGAGCGCTTGTGTTTCGGCATACCGGGTTAGGTGGTCGATAGCTACAATTATCCATCTACTCTTTTCTTGTGACTGGAGGAACGTACAGAAGAAGTCGAGCCCTATGCGCTGAAATTGGTGGCTTGGTAAAGACAGTGGCTGGAGTGGTCAAGGAGGCGCAGTTGTGGGTCGTTTCTTTGCTTGATATAAATGGCATGAACGCACATATTTATTTATAGTAAGGTGCATGCCGCTCCAGAAAATGTTTTTAAGGACTCTGAAATAAGATTTAGGAAAATCCAAAGTGTCCTGCTGTAAGGTCCGCGTGATTTGCTGCTATTTTGTTTTTGTAGGTGCCGTGGAACCGCAAGGAGCCATGGTCGTCCTTGGTGCTCTGCACTTCCGTATAGAAAGAATGTCATTACGAAGAGTGAATAGACGGGCGCGCTGTTTGGTGCGTTGAGTGCACGATGGTGGTTGGCCTTGCAAATAAAAAAATCAGTGGTTGCACGGAATCGTTTGAGAGTTGCGCGGTAGCCATATCGATGTTTTCTAGCGTTGCTGTGTCATCTGGCCTATGAGCGTGAGGAGGAAGGTGCGCGCCGTTTTGAAGCGGACATCGAGATAAGCTGTCGGCGTGTAGGTGCCTCTTACCTGATTTGTAGACGACCTTGAACATGTAGTCCTGGAGCTTTAATGACCAGCGGTCGAGACGCCCCGAAGGGTATTTCAAACTAGCCATCTAACAGAGGCGTGCTGGTCAGTTACAATAGGGAATGGGGACCCATACAAGTAGGGTGAAACTTGGATACAGCCAATATGACGGCTAAAATTGTTTTATTCGTGGTGGAAAAGTGGCTTTCAGCTTTGGTTAGGGTTCGACTGGCAAATGCAATGACGCGCTGCTGGTCGTTGTGAGCTTGGGCGAGAACAGCGCCTATTCCCTCGCCACTGGCGTCAGTTCGGATTTCGGTGTCGTGACCTTCGGAGAAGTGATCAAGAACGGGATCCGAGGTTAAGGCCGTCTTGAGGTGTTCAAAGGAGGTTAGTGAGTTTGAACCCAATCTGAAAGCGATGCCATTCTGTAGCAGGTGATTTAGAGGCTCAGTGATATCGAAAAATTCCGAAATAAATTTTCGGAATTAGGTGCATCCATCTAAGAATATCCGTAAGCGCTTGACGGTTTTGTGGGGCAGAAAATTTGAGACCGCAAGCAGTTTGTCTTGCGCCGGTCGTATATTGCCTGTGGTGACCACGTGGGCGAGGACTTTGATTTTCTGGGCACCGGAAAATACATTCCTTGGAGTTTAATAGCAAGCTAGCGGTACACATGCAGGGTCAAGGACATTACGAAGCCGAGATAAGCGTTCGTCAAAGGTAGAAGAGAAGACAAGAATATCATGGAGGTAACAAAGCAAATGTTCCAGGTAAGGCCACGGAGGAAGGCGTCCATCATGCGCTCAAACGCCGCAGGAGCGTTGCAGAGGCCGAACCGCATGACGTTGAAGAGGTAAGGGTCATCAGGTGTTATAAACGCTGTTTTAGGCCTGTCAGTAGACGCAAGCGGAACTTACCAATATCCTTTTCGAAGGTCCATGGATGAAAAGTAGGACGACCCTCGTAGTGTGTCGAGGGTATCATCTAATCGGGGCAGACTGCAGACGTCTTTTTGTGTCACTTTCTTGAGGCGGCGATAGTCCACACAGAAGCGCCAGGTGCTGTCGCTCTTTTGACAAAGCACCACCGGGGAAGACCAGGGACTAGATGAACGCTCGATTACTCTTTTTTGCTAAGATTTTGGTCGTGTGATCTGGAATCACTCTACGTTCTGGAGCAGATACTCCGTATGGTCTGCTTCGGAGTGGGGGACTCGCCGATATCGATGTGATGCTCGACAAGCGTGGTACGGGTTAACACTGGACCCCCGAATCAGAAAACACCTCTGCATGAAGCTAGAAGGGAGTGCGTCTGGTGACACTCGGCGTCGGCGAGAGTTGAAGCCATCATATTCTCTACTTCCCCGCTGGAATTATTTTTAGTCAATGGTTTGGTATTGAGGTTGGCGGGGGCAAGGGCAGCAAAGTGGTCTTCAATATGCATCTGAAGATGGGCGACGCGGCTACGTCGGGAAAGAATCTGGCGCTGCGTCGAAGTGTGTTCGTCATCCAGATGCGACATCTGTCGTCTTAGATTGTTGTGAGGTTACAGGAAATGACGATTCCTTTCTTATTAAAACAGGTATCGGTATGTTCAATTAGGCCATCAGATTCTTGAAATTGATTAGTCATGACCAGTGTAGCAGCGACGGCCGACTGAGGTGGTAGGAGTAAATCATGGTCTTTGTGAAGAGCAGCGAGTGACACATCAGAATGGGGACTAGGGTCTTCTGAAGAATTCAGGTGAATTTCTTGATTGGCGCAGTCAATGAACGTGACGGTTGCAGATACAAAAATCCCATCCAAGACTGACGTCTACAATGTAGCTCGAGAGCACCGCGAACATTACCACATGGCTGTTGCGACCCACCTGCAATGATACTTCACAATATCCGAGCGGCTGCACCAGTGCGCCATTGCCCATACGCAACAAGTGCCCCCCAGAGGGGTGAGTAAGAACTTTGCGCAAGAGTCTTCGATCATGTTCAGCAATAGAGTATTTCGCTGCTCCAGTGTCCACCAAAGCGTGAAAACTTCGTCGTCCAATTTCTAGTTGTGATCGTCGGCCGCAGAATCGGAGGAGTTTCCATAAAGTGTGAAAGTTCAGCCTGACCTCCCTTGTCGATGCAGGCTGGGTTATTTAGTTTGACTGTTGGGAGGTGGAAGGGATACGGTCATTGAAGTGCCAAACTGAGCGGCGATGAGCAGGATAGGGTGACGGTGAACGACCACGGCGGGAGTGAGCTGGATGGAGCGACGGTACTGGGCGAGCGTCGGTCATGAAGATCTTATCCGGCCTTTTTGTTGTCTGAATAGGATGCGCGAGATGCAGGTAAGGGCCGGAAAGATGAGTTATTACGGCGATGGTCATAGAAGTGCGGCGGTTTCCAGAGTTTTGCTTTACTGGTTACTAGGAGCTGGCGGGCTATTGTCGGCGACGCCGTGTCGCACTACCCGAGAACGTGACCGGGCGTGCGACAATAGAAACATACCGGTCGTTTGTCGTCAGTTCTCCAGATGTCCGATCGGCGACGTGTTTGACGAGATTGCCCCGGTGGTGAGGTGGATGGAGGTAGACATTGCTGGTATGCTGACAGCGGCGTAGCGGGGTGTGCGGCTGGTAGTGTAGACGGAAGGGGCATTCGAAGGGGCTCTAGAACAGCACAAAGCTCGTCACGAACCGTGGACTGGATTTCAAGTCGATCACCGGAGGGAGCGATGGTCCACACTCTTGTCACAGAAAAATTCTCAGCGCTTCTCGGATGATGGTTCTGTATCATGGTTGAAAGGGGGTGTGTCGGGGGATCATCCTTGAGACACCTCAGGGAGACGGTCGAAGGGCCTCTTATATATTCGCGGATTGTCCACTTGTTCATTCTTCCGACATTCTCGGACGAGCTGGGCCACGGTTTAATGAGATTTCGGAGCAACGATGAAAAATATTTGTTTGTGAGAGTCTTTTGAGGAGATGACGGATCTTGTCATCTTCACTCCTGTCGGGGTCGACTCGCAGGCAGACTTGGAGGACATCTTCATTATAGGCTGTTGATGTCTCGGCTGTCGATTGGTAACGGCGGAGCAGTTTATTTCGTGCTTCTAGTTTATGATGTTCAGGTTGACCAAAAGCCCCCTTAAGAGCTGTCTTGGAAGCCGTACCAGGAGTTTATGACTTCTTCATAAATTTTTGGGACGGCGGGCTGAGTGTCGGCGACGCATAAATGTTTTTGCTTTTTGTTTTACTTTACTTATGTTATTTTTTGTGTCGTATTGTAGTTCTTTAGCTTGTAAGAGTACCAAGGTCTCGTCAAGCTGCATAAAAATGTTTTTTTCCCTCGGTACCCGTCTTTGCTTTTTGAAAAAAAATGCATGATGTTTATGACGGACTTAGACCGCTTGACACCCAAGGGAGGACGGTGTACATCATAATTAACCAAATTACTTGTAATCAATTGCGTTTCGCTGTAGTTATTTGAGTTTTTTATTACTTCTATTCTGTAGTAACTAGAAGAGTACTCATACCTCTGTTAGTAATAAAAATACTGGTATCAGTTACTCTTTTTATAAATATCTCAACTTGCATTCTGAGCTTGTCGCATCTTAGTCAAACATATTGCGCTTTAAATAGTGCGAGGTGCCCGCTTTACCAGTTTCTAAACTCGCAAACAAAAAATACAATATTTTTTTGCGAAGCTCTATTGAAAAGATGTCAGTGTATTTTTCTGGTAGAAGCGTCGATGACGGGCTTGTTGGTAATGAATCAGTATAAAAAGAAACAGAGCAAAAAGCATAAATATCTGAAAGACAAATACAACAGTCTACATAGCGGTGCCACGCTCTTCGAGCTGGATTTGTAATCTAGTGATTATATTCCACAAATTTCTGTGACATTGTAGGCCTAATGCTCACCTATACTTCTTCTATTTTTGGTTTCTTCACAAACTTTTTTGTAGCGTGCTGATTGTCATAAACAAGTTTACAATAGTTGAAGAAGCGCTTCTGTGTGCGAGCACAAATGAGAAATCGGGCGTCTTAGTCTCGAGAGTATGGTGCCGAGAACATCACGCCTCTGACTTGTGTGATTACCGCATTCTAAAAAGGTGGTCCCTAGATTTCCTTCTGCTGCCTTCCCAAAAAAGTATGTTGTTTACTTATAATGCAATTAAATGGAAAGGTGCAAGCGAGCTGGACAAGAGTGACGAAAATAATCCCTGGAGAAGGGGAACAAGAGGGACAAAGGACAAACACAAATCTCCAAACACAGCTAGGTGACTGGTGAGCAACCGAAAAAATCGGTTACTCACCAGTCTTCTATCTGTAAGCTCCACCTGTAATGGAGAGGTCCCGGGCGTCCCGGGTTCGATACCCGGACCAGGCGGATTTTTTCGGTCGCGCACCAGTCACCCAGGTGTGTTTGGAGATTTGTGTTTGTCCTTTGTCCCTCTTGTTCCCCTTCTCCAGGGATTATTTTCGTCAATGTTGTTTACGCCGGCCGCGATCCTGGCCGCGTCACAGGAGCGATGGTGAATGTGGCAGACGCCTGTTCTGCTACAAGTAGCTCTACAGCGTGACATTTTGCGTAAGCTTGGGCAGCCAGGAGTTGGGACGCCGCGACCGAGTGTGACACTTGCTCCGTTCGATTTACCTGCACCCCTGCTCCGGTGCAGAAAAGTGCAGGGCGGTTTACTTCCTGTCGTATCTCAATACTCATACCGGATGTACCCTTCCCTACACTTTTCTACACCGGTGCAGGAGGTACAGGTAAATGGAAGGAAGCTAAGGTCGTTCGCTAGTATTTTTGCCTAGAACCGCTATACTCTACTCATCCCTCAGCTGAGGGTGCAGCCAATGCCAGCAGCACGAGAACTCGAGATTGCTGCTTTGAAGCGTTCTTCCGCAGGAAGAGCGCTTGCGCAAGAAATGCATGCCTCATAACCAGTAGCGTGGCCAGGCTCGCTTTTGTAGCTTCGGCTGCAGTCTCAGCTTAAGGATGAACGGAGTATAGCACATCCCGCCAGGATGGCGACATCAGAGAGCTGGCACGCTGGCGTTGATGTCGGGACCACGTTTGATGCGTGGGCAAAATACAAGGACGTTTAAATAGGGCAGGACCCGGCATGACGTTATACCCAGCGACGCCGGAAAAAGAACCCAATCCCAGACTGCCTCGCGCACCGACGCGCTCTCATCCAAACTAAATTCAACCAGGCTCCCATCGTCTGCTTGCTCTCCGCCCGGTCGTTTCCGTGGTCCGTGCCTGCGGTCTGCTTCGTCTGCTCGCTGTCGCGGCTGGCTTTCGATTCGATCGCCGCACCAAAAGGTGTTTCGATGCGAACCCGCATTCTCATCACGGCGGAGTGAAACCAACAGCATCTGGAAGCAGGGTTTGTACGGCTTTCTCAACCCGCGATGCCATTCTCAGCATTCGTGCTTACGACGACTGACATGGGATCGCTTTCCAAAGCCGCGCTATGACGACTCGTTTGAGACGACGCTCCAGGCGCGGTTGCGCGGTGTCGAGAGCGTCCGCTACACGCCGACTTCCGTCTGGTCAGGGAAGTGTTGGGCTCCAAGTCTCGCCTGTTCGACAGCGATTCAGTGGACGCCGCCATCAAATTGGGGCAAACAGCAGCGTTGCCACGGAAATGCCATGGCAACGAGGGTTGTTTGCCCCAATCACACCCATTGACGAGCTCCCCATTGATGGAGAAGAGTTCGTGGCCGCGGCTACTTCCGGTACACTTCGCTCCATGTATGGAGAATACGGACGCCACCTCCTGCCCTTATAACCTCCTTGGCAAAATAGGACGCAAGACTTACCAGTCGAAGACGCGTTCCAGGCACCTTAGTCGTAGAAATGGAACGCCACTTTTTGTTCATCAAAGGAAGATTGACGATATGCAACCTAGAAGACAAGTCCTGCGCATGACGTCATCATTTGGGAACCCCCGACCTGCCCCAAGCGTAAAACTGGCTAAAGGTTGACGAAAGCCGCCGCAGAGCGGCAGGCGCGTCCGTCGTGGCGTCGCCGCGTACTAGCGTAGCGCTGTTGAGACGTTAACACGCGTTGACAGCACGATGGACACGTCTGCCTCTTTTCAGTTACTCTTGTCAAACTTCAGCCCGTCTTCTGATTGGGGCGGGTCGCGGCACCACCAACACCTTCTAGATAACAAAGACGTGGTGCTGAAGAGATGTCGTCATCACCATTTAAACAGCAATATGTTCGACTAAACTGTGACAAGCTCAGAATGCAAGTTGGGTAATTTCTAGAGTAGTAACTGATACCAGTAATTTTAATACTAACAGAGGTGTGAGTACTTTTATAATTACTACAGAAAAAGTAATAAAAAACGAAACTAACTACAGCGAAACGCAATTGATTACAAGTACTTTGGTTAATTGTGATGTACACAGCGCACGTTTAGGTGTCAAGCGGTCTAAGTCCTTCATGAACATCAAACATTGTTTATTTTTCTTGGAGAGGCATGACGGGTGTCGAGTTACAAAAACGTTTTTATGCAGCTTGACCAGACTTTAGTGCTCCTACAAGGACAACGACTACAACACGACACAAGAAATAACATTAATAATAGTAAACAAAAAAGCAAAAAAAGAAGAAAACATCAATAATACACACGATGCATACGATGAAAATAATCCCTGTAGAAGGGGAACAAGAGGACAAAGCGTATGCATTATAATTATAGATGCATACGCTTTTATGCAATATTAGGTATGGCCGTTTTGTTTGGTGAGGTGTCATAATTAAAAAATGCAATTTAGTTTAGTAGTTCAGACAGCGTATAGATAACCCAATCATGACCAAAGTTCGTACGTGAATGGGGAATATGCCTTGGGTGTATCTCATGCATTTTATGTAAACATTGTTAAACGAAGGTCAGCGAGGTTTAGAAAGATTTCGAATTTTTATTTTATGGCAGACTGATATATTAATAGTAATTGTTGGCAGTAACTTTCGGTTAAACATTGCTTAGAAAATGAAATAATCACCTAAAAATGAAGGAAACACTAGGTTTAGTGCTTTTAACGCACTGAATATATATATATTGTTACGGTGTTGCCGTTGAAGGAGTAGTCCAGCTAGGAGTCAGTCTCTAGCGGTCGGCTTTTATTTGGAACTGCCGGGCTCAGCTCGAGCTGTCGCGCGCCCTAGCTATTTTTCTGGCGCCCTCTTTTTCTTCTTCTAAGTAACATTACCCCCCCCCCCCTTTTTTTTTCGCGGTCGTCCCGACCGCAATTAACGAAGAATTCTATTTTTTTGTTTTGTTTGTAATGAGGGCGGTGGGTCGGGGGGTGTAGGGCTTCATGCGGGCGACGTGGACTACATCGGAGGTTGCTCGGCGTCGGTCAGTAGTGTCTTGCTGTAGCTGCACGTGGTATGAAAGGTCGGATAGTTTGCGCACGACTACGTACGGGCCGATGTAGCGGTGGAGGAACTTGGTAGCCAAGCCCTGGTGACGTTGAGGTGTCCAGAGTAAAACAAGGTCACCTATTTCATATGAAACGGGGCGGTGAGTCTTGTTATACCGTCGGCATTGGCGTTGCTGGGATGTACGTGTGCGTAGCCGGGCAAGTTGGCGCGCTTCTTCAGCACGACACACGAGATGTGCTACAGTGTCGGGAAGTTCGTCATTTTGACGGTAAGGTAGGAGCGTGTCCAAGAATGTGGTTGGAGGGCGATTATGGAGAAGATAAAATGGAGAATAGCCGTGAGTGTCTTGAACGGCAGTGTTGTATGCGTAAGTAACGAACGGAAGAACAGCATCCCATTGGCGTTGGTCAGACTGGACATACATAGAAATCATATCGGCAATGGTGCGATTGAAACGTTCCACCAAGCCATTTGTTTGTGGATGATATGGTGTTGTGGGTCTATGAATGGTTCCACAAAGATGTAATAGTTTTTGTATCACCTGGGAAAGAAATACTGTTCCTCGATCGCTCAGTATGTGACGAGGGGGGCCGTGTCGCAAAATGATATTGTGCAAGAGAAATGTGGCGACTTCGTCTGAGTTTGCGGACTGTAAGGCAGCGGTCTCTGCGTAACGTGACAAATGGTCCATGGCAACAATGACCCAGCGGTTACCGTTGTGTGTAAGAGGGAGGGGCCCCAACAGGTCGACACCGATGCGTTCAAATGGGCAGTGAGGTGGATCGAGAGGATGGAGAAGTCCAGCTGGTGCGGTCGTTGGCCTTTTTCGTCGCTGACATTGGACGCATGATGCTACGTACTTGGAGATGTCGCGGTACATGCCGTACCAGTAGAAGGTATTGCGCACACGCATATAAGTTTTAATAAAGCCCAGGTGTCCAGCTGTGGGGTCATCATGTAGAGCACCTAAGATATCAGGTCGGAGATGTCTTGGAACGACAAAGAGCAGAGTAGGACCATGTGGGTCATAGTTGCGACGATACAGTACGTCATTCTGCATTGTGTAGGGGCCAACAAGCCGTTGTTCGTGGCGGGTGAGGTGGGTTTTGTTCAGACAGTTGAAAATCTGTTGTAAGTGTGGGTCTCTCCTTTGTTCCAGAGCAAAATCCAAACTAGAGGTCAAAGCAATTGCGGCAACGGCAGAAGAGGGAGTTTCTGGGGAGGATGAGATGGGACTCCGAGATAAGCAGTCAGGCGCGTCGTGTTGTTTCCCAGACTTATAGAATATGGAGACGTCGTATTCTTGGAGTTTCAGTGCCCATCGTCCCAGACGTCCAGAAGGATCTTTCAAGTTTGATAACCAGCACAGAGCGTGGTGATCATTAACCAGGGTGTCGAACCGGAACCGAACCGAACCGAAAACCGGAACAGAACCGTTATTTTTAGCCGAACCGGAACTGAACCGAACCGAAATCTCCGCCGCCATCTTGGAACTGAACCGGAACCGAACCGAAAAAAATATAACGGTAACCGGTTCAAAACGGTTCAAGGTAATTTATTTTTTATTTTTTTTGTTCGTATCACAAAATGAACATATGGGAATAAAAAATTGGCGGCTGTATTTGTATCTATTGATCAAATCGTCATATACAGTATTGCAATGTATGGTAAATTGTGGGTTTTCGTGGCGCTTTTGTATTGGCACTATGATTAACCATGTGTCACGTGACGTCATGGTGTCAATACATGTTGTCAAGTAATGTCACGTGACCTCGTGACGTCACGTGACTCACCGCGTAAGCTCGATTTAATTTGAGGAAGTCACTAGATGTATTAACCTTGTTGACAGCGTGACGTAACATGACATCACGATTCTGTACCGAGAGTCACGTGACACCGTGACGTAAGCGATTTTCATAACCTTTAGTCGAGTGCTCGGGTTCATGACAATCAGCATCGCCAAACATTCGGGTAACGGCTCATGTCAATTAAATATGATAATAGCCCAACTCTAACAATATCTGAAGCTCAGCCCAACCTTTTGCTTTCCAAACCCTAGCCGCCTAGGGCATGACTATGATGAACACTGACGGTATATAATTAGCGTCAGATCACGTGGCCGCTTGTTCAAATGGCGAGTTGAGGAGGGGATCGACAGCTGTCTCTTTCCTTTATTTCTTCTGCATCTGCTATTACGCGGAGGGGAAAACTAATGGGTGTTTTCGCAAGCTATCAACGTCAGGGGTTACTTCTTAACAGTTTTTATTGAAAGTAAAAAAAAATGTTTCAAGACCAATTTTACATTATTGAGGCACCCAAACATTTTTTCGTTGTTGCTGAACTGCATCCGAAAGATGTCCCCGAGAATAGAAGTATTGAAATGACTAAATGCGACTTATTAATATGACGTTACATAGAGCTACATGTGTGTACGTAAGGAATACCTAAAAAAAAAAGATTTTAGTGACCTCAGAGGGACAGCCGAACGTTGGCAGTCGCTGTAAGTCTCACACGAGCGTCGTTCTCAAGTTATTGCCCAAGTTTCGACCCCTTCTGTATTTTGCTTAAAGGAGCTATAAAAAGATTTCCATACATCAATAAATACTACTCAGGATCACTCCCAAACGTTAATAACTGATTGAACTTGGCTTTGTTCTTTTTTCTAGGCAGTGGCAGTCGCCAAAAAATTAGAAAAATATGAGCATCAGCTATTCCCTCAACTCGGAGCCAGAAGCGGCCACGTGGCCTGGTGCCTATCTTATGCCGCCAATTAACGTTAAAAGAATTCGGCTATTCTCATCACCGCAGTGGTTGGACACGAGCCACTACCCAAGTGTCCGCAGAGGCATTGATTGTTACGAGCCGATGTACAGTGCTCATGCAGTTCTCCTGTCCAATTCATGAGCCGCGCTCGACTGTCGTTAGGCGGGTGGTTTTGATCCCACAATTACGACACCAATCTTTGCGAAGGCAAGACTAAAAGAAATAGTCTCATTTTATTCTCGCAATTTCACCGCGACAAAGAAGCGTCTGAATCAGTGGCGGCCTGTGCGAGCATACTTGGGCCAGACTGGGACCAGTACGCCTCTGAAAAGTCATGAACATTCCAACCCGATATCGTTTTAGGACCCCTTTAAACTTCACGGGGTGCAAAATAAAAGCAATGAAGAGTTGCTGTTAACAAGTGACAAATAAAATTGTCGAATTAGCACACACAAACGGAGGAGGCAATTCCTCAGGAATACTTTGAGCCTTTCCACTCTGGTGAAGAAGGAAGACCAGCGAAGCTGTACCATGGTGGGAATGAAGTAATGGCCGGCCGCAAGTCGGCAAGCCAGAGTGGAAAGGCTGGAGTGGTTGGCGCCATCTATGAGCGACGGCGGCGACCAGACAACCGGCCATCCGGTTGTCTGGTTGCCGTCGTCACTTATAGATGGCGGTAGCTGTCCAAAGTTTAGTGTCATCATTTGTTTGCTGACGGACACGATACTGGGCAAACTAGCCCTTAACAGCTCCGCTGTAAAAAGAAGTGTGTGTGTGTGTGTGTCGGCGGGAGAGGGGGTTAGTTTTAAAAACATACTGTGTTGTAAAGGTTCCTCTTCTCCGCATCTTCGGCGCAGACCAAAAAGCGTTACCCCGGAAACTACTTTGTTTGCAAAAACGCTCTTGCCAAAAAAGCATGTTTTTGCCGTGCCAGACGCTCGCGCCGTTCCTTACGACGATGCACTAGGAATAATAATACGTGCCTTTCAAATACTTGCCTTTCACTGCTTGAACCTCCCGCAGCGTGCATTTTGCCCCATCGAATTCGATTTTCTCAGCAAGAAGAAATCACAATGACCACCAGCCTATAGTGTGATGACGTCACGTGCATACCATGTTAAACAGTTCAGCTTTCTGGTGAAATGTGATGTTCGCAACACTAGCAATAGATGTCCTAATTGTAAAGTTGTGCAGTATTTATAGCAGTCTCGCGATGATATATGGCAGCCTTGAGAAATGTTAGAGCGCATAGTGTTGTAATGTGAGGGCCCAAAACAAGTGCAGGTAAAACCGAATATAACATTAGCCTCCTGAGGCAGTATTTATCGAAGTTTCGAGCCAAGCTGATGAAATGTGATTTATACTAAGATTTTAGGAATCTTCGTCTGTCCTTCGCGCTATTTATGTAAAATTATGAATTTCATTGCGTGCATCTTTACGCATCTCTTTTTGCAGTAAGGCGCTCTGTAAGGGATTATTTCGAAAAATAACATTAATTATTTCTCTCTTTTTGAACATTTCGTGCCTTTGACATCCAATCTATTATGTGAGCACAGAGTCCTTTTTGGCGTACCCTGCAACCAGATGTTTCACACTGCCAATCAGCAAACAGAAAAACAGTTTTACGCAGACTCCACAGCTCGCGTAGTTTCGAGGATCGTCCTTCCGCGTCGGTCTCAAGCAGTTATGTGAACTTTATAAAGAAAAAATTATTGATCATTATAAAAATATATTTGATTACTAACCGAATATTGGACAACATAAATAAAGGGCCGACCACCCTAAAGCAATGCCCCCCAAATTATCTGAAAGCTGTTCTGCCAATCTTTTCCGACGTTTTTATCCTGGACAGGCACGTTGTAAGTGCAGGGTGGAATTCATGAAATGTACTTGGGAGCAGCCACGGGAGCAGCTAAAACAGCTGTTTTGAAGCAGGTTCGGAGCAGCCTAAACTATATTCTGGAGCAGGCTAGGAGCAGCCTAGATCAGTTTTCATTGCACCAGTGCCATCACGAGGGTCAGCGGCACCCAGGGTAGTAGTCCGCCCCGACACCCCCCCCCCCCCCTCCCCTCCCCGCTCTCGTGGCCCACCGCGACACCACCCTGAGCGCTGCACCCAGACCAATCCGCCCCCCCCCTTCTTGTAACGCCACTGCATTGCACTTCAGCTTGTGTCTTAGACAAGCACGGGAACAACTTTAACTGTGCATGTAGCACACATGAACATGAGTGGTTAGGGACGAGGTAGATGGGATAACAGTGTAACACATGAGAAAACTTGAAACCTTGTGAGCCTTAATGAGAACGAAAAAGCAAGTACCATATGTTTCTGAAGATAGTGTCCTTGATATTTTCTAAGTGGCTTTCAGCTCCTCAAAATGCAAACCAGCACTGCTTATCGCGCAACCCACGCGTGCACCACATAGTAACTATACGTGCGAACCATGTGACATGCGTAAGCAACGGACGTGCAGTTGCGCGAAGGAACAGGGCAACAAAATTCGAGTTTATCCTATTGTGCAACTCAATGTCGAAGCAGCAGACGACGATCAACGCAGTTATCGCATTCTAAGCGATAAGCAGGAGCAAGGTTAAAGTACGCATAGCAGATCTACTGCTCGCGTGAGAGCTGCGGGCCGGCAAGGTTTCGGATCGGACCGCGTTTCAGTTCTATAAAATCCCGATTTATCTTGCGGGAATGCGGTTCCAACTTCTAACGATGAAGTACTAAAACGAATTATTTCGCTCATTTGTTTTCAACTGGATGACGTCCGGATCCCGCGCCGCAGAACCTCAGGCAATCTGACACTTAACGACTCGGACCTCACCTCGGCCGATTTGCTCAACCGCTTATGATTGAAGAATAACAATCCAGTCCCGCAGGTGGTGTAGCGCTTGAAATTCGACCCCCAAGTTTTTTAGTTTTTTTCGCGCATTTCCGACTTAGGATACACAGGGAGAATAAAGAGAACAAAGGATTGCAAGGCCGACCAAGCTAAACGCGCTCATTGTTGCCAATCGAGTCGATAGAAACCGAAGCCAAGACAAAATACAATTTTTTTGGCGCACGTTTTGCGATTTGGCGCATAATGGCGCAAGGTATTGCCTGTGGCGCAGTTTCTGCAACATGGCGCAGGATGGCGCTGACAAATGCGTCAGCGCAAGATGGCGCAAATGGCGCAGCCGTTCCACCCTCAAGTGATACGGGACGCTTTCCACATTCCTGATTTTGAAGCTAATTTAAATAATTGTAGTGTTCCTCACACATATAACTTCTCAGTACATATAGAAGGCTGGTATTGCCTCTTTTACGTGGTGAACATTACTTTTATGTGTCTGTGGGCTAGACAAAACAAAGTAAACAGGGCGCGCGGCGGAACTATGACGATTACGCACGCAAACCGTCAGAAAGTGTCCAATTAAGTAGCTGCCATGTCGAGTAGAACGTGAAATACTACTTCGTTTACTTAACACAACAAAATCTTGAGGACGCCTAAGCTTCGCCTTTAAAAGTGAAGGCGATAGCGTTAACGGGTCTCGTTTGCATAGCATCCTCATTTGCCGCGCAAGCGTGCCTCGCGTGGCCTAGTCAAAAGTTTCTGACTCGCAACCGAAGGGTCGTGGGTTCGAATCCCGCCTAAAATTCTTAATTTTTTTTTCTTTAAGGCAAAGGAATTACTTTAAAATGTGAAATCATTTGAGACATATGGCGACCTTTAATTCGCATTACATGTAATGTTTTAATCACTCTCATTCCACGCGTGATGTCACGTTTCACCTGAGCATTGTGGGTCGTTTGAAATTATTGCGCGAGGGCATGTAGCTCTGACGTCAGGACCCTATCGACCAATCAGGATTTTCCAGTCATGCCACCGACATCAGCTTTTCTGCGACATGAGCTCCTTAACGCTATCGCGTTAAAATCATCAACTAGCAAGGGTGATGCTCATCTGCAAATTAAATTGACCGGCATCTTGTCAAGAACAAACCTCAACAGCCAGGATATATAGCCAGCTTATCCTGTATAAGAAAATGTTCACTTGGGCAAGCGCTATTTTGGGCCAGATTCAATCTGAGTGCGAAGGTGCGTATAGATTAGAGTGAACAATTGCGATTACTCCTTGCTGCATGATTAGTAGCATGCATGCGGTGCTGAGTGCAAACAATGTTTGGTTAGAACAACAAGCATTTTGATTGCCGCTCGGTGTTTCTATAAAAAATAGACTGAAAGGAATTATCCTAAAACTTTTGTGACATTTTGAAAATTTCATTGCTTTTAGCTCAGTTGTGTCGTCATCATATACATATATATTGTGAAGCGTATATCGTAAACCATATTTCATGACATATATCGCCACGAGGTGCTCATTTCATAATTTTATGTGATGTAATTAATTCCCTGGTTCAAGGACACAATAACGATTTCACTTTTAATACTGCGACACAAAGTTGTACTAATCAGGGGTATTTTAGGCAACATACCGCACTTCGCGACAACATTTTATACAGTGTAAATAGATCAGCTTGAATTTTAGAATTTTACCTAAACACGAAGAAAGGACAAGAAAATGCAGTATAGTTCTAAATTTCAAGTTGATCTATTTACAGGTATGTATCAACAAGCTCAACTCTTTACTCTTGTACTTAAACATTTTGATTCAGGCAAAATATGTGTTACTGGTAAACAAATGGGATGTTGAGTCGTATGAACACCACGTTATGTACGTTAATGTAGATTTTCTTCTACTCTTGCGTCGAAATTAAATAACTGAATTTCATATTTTTGGTACCTAAAAAAGGAAAGTAAATTGCACGGACGATCGAAGAAACTGTATAGTTAATCGTTTCACGGCGTAAATAGTGTATATTGCCAGAACAACGCGGAAAATATATTCTCAATTTAGCGGTTCAAACCGGTTCGAACCGGTTCAAACCGGTTTGAACCGTTATTTTTGCTGCCCGGAACTGAACCGGAACCGAACCGAAAGCCGTGAACCCGAACCGGAACCGAACCGATAAAAATTTCGGTTCGACACTCTGTCATTAACCACTTTAAACGGACGCCCAAATATATAAGGTCTAAACTTGCTGACTGCCCAAATTACGGCAAGGCATTCTTTTTCAGTGATGGTGTAATTCATCTCTGCGTTGGACAAAGTTCGGCTTGCATATGCGACAACATGTTCGCGAGCGTCTTGCTTCTGCATCAGTACAGCACCAAGTCCATAACCGCTCGCATCAGTGTGAATTTCGATATCAAGAGCAGGGTGAAAATGTGACAAGACTGGCTTGGTGGTCAATGCGGTCTTCAGGGTTGCGAATGCATCCTCTTGATCTTGAGACCATACGAACGGTCGATCTTTTTTGAGGAGAGAGTTTAAAGGAGCGGAAATGGCAGCAAATCCGCGAATAAATCGTCGGAAATATGAACAGAGTCCAAGGAATGAACGGAGTGCCTTAACTGTTGCGGGGCGTGGAAAGTCGGTAACAGCGCGAAGTTTCTCTGGGTCTGGTGATATTCCGTGGCGGCTGACGACATGTCCAAGAATTTTGATTTCTCGTGTACCAAAAAGACACTTTTTAGAGTTGAGTTGAAGGCCGGCGTTTCGGAAGCATTCTAAAACAGTTGTCAATCGAGATAGATGTTCGGGAAAAGTAGACGAAAAGACGACAACGTCATCCAGGTAACACAGACATGTTGTCCAGCGCAACCTGCGGAGTAGCGAGTCCATCATACGTTCGAAAGTTGCAGGAGCATTGCATAAGCCAAAAGGCATGACTCGAAACTGGTAAAGTCCATCGGGTGTTACGAACGCTGTCTTTTCTCGATCTTTTTCGTCAACGCTAATTTGCCAGTAGCCCGAGCGCATGTCAATCGACGAAAAATAGTTGGCGTCATGTAGCGTATCAAGGGCATCATCAATTCGGGGAAGGGGATAAACATCTTTTTTGGTAATTTTGTTGAGTCGTCTGTAGTCAACACAAAAACGCCATGTGCCATCTTTTTTTTTTCACAAGCACTACAGGAGAAGACCAGGGACTTGCGGATTCTTCAATTATATTTTGCTGTAACATGTCACTCACGTGCCTCTGGATGACTTCTCGTTCTGAACGTGAAACTCGATACGGACGGCTGCGTATGGGTTTTTCTGTTCCGGTATCGATAGTGTGTTTAACAGCAGATGTTTGAGCCAGAGGCCGAGAGTTAAAATCAAAAATGTCAATGAAGGAGCATAATAGCTTGTATAGGGTATCCTGCTGCTCTGGTGGCAAATCAGTGCTAACGTTTTTCCGAAGCAACTTGAAGGAGTTATGGTGATCATTCAAATGAGATGTTAGGGTTAGAGTATGATCACTGACAGTGTTTACATACTCTATGTTGTTAATTGTTGTGAAGGCCACGCAGGTACCAGCGGACAAGTCTTGTGCAATGTTAGTGGTATTTGCTATAAAAACGGTTGTTTTGGCCGCAGTACATGTTATAATTGTCATGGGTAAAGCAAGTCCCTTCTGAAATAACACTTCGCGATTTGGTTCCAGCATGTAGGTGTCGTCCGTCACAGATCCTGCCAATTGTACAATAGCGCCAGTAAATGGTGCTATCCGTGTGTGATTCACTGCGCGGAAAGGTACACATTGTTGTCGAGGTGTGGAAGCGTCATTCGCATCTTCGCCGAGGAGAAGTGTGCGCGTTCCACAGTCAATGAGTGCTCCTCGGTTGGCTAAGAAATCCCATCCTAAAATTATGTCGTGTGTGCAATTGTCCAAGACAGCAAAGCAATGGCGATGAGGTTCGTTATCGATAGAAATTTCAACGGAAACTAGCCCAAGAGGATGTATCAGGGACGTGTTGGCTCCACGGAGACTGCCGCCGTCCCAGGGCGTGGTAACAAGCTTTAACTTATTTCGAATGTTCTCGCTAATTATTGAAATTGATGCTCCAGTATCAACAAGTGCTGCCAGTCTTACCTTTTTGATGATTATGTCAATTAAATTAGATGAGGACACAGTCGGTGGGGGATGTCGAGGAAACCAAGAAGCAGCGGTACCCCCTTTAGCTGCCTCATTTAGTTTTCCCCATCGAGGAAAGCTTTTGGAAAGGTGGACTGCCCACGGAGAGGGGAGGGCTGCCGGTATGCGGGTGAGGGGCTGCGGTATTTGCGACCACGATTGGAAGGGGATGACGAGCGCCGTCGCTGACCGAAGCGGGGATCATCAACCTCGTTAGGTTGGTTGTAGATCCGGTTGGATTCATATGGCGTAAAGTACCGGGAGCTAGATGTGGTTCTTGTAGTGTCCGACAGCCGACGGCGACAGAAGCGCGAAATATGACCTGGTATACCACAGTAGAAGCAAGTTGGTCGACGGTCCGTGAAGTAGTTCGGAGGAACTAGTGGAGGAGCCCAAGGTCGTTGTTCAGTGTAAGACCGGGGAAAAGATGTTCGAGGGTCAGGATGGTACATCGTGATGGGCTGATAATATTGTGCCGGAGACGTAGCGCATACTGCGTCGGGTGGTAGGGGTGCCGCTGGTAGAGGTAAAGATGTGGTGTCGACGGGAGGAGGTGAATATCGAGACAACTCAGTTCGAATGAGTGTTCGTAACTCGTCGGGGGTAAGATGTGCCTCTGTTGATGAGCTTCGTTGAGGCGCGGGAGACAAGGCGGCGAGTTCTTCTTTGATTATTGTTCGGATGAGGGAAGCGATGTCGCCGGTCGATGAAAGTGGGGATGACGCGACGCAATTCTGGAGGCGAGTTATGTTTTCTGCTCCTGATATGCGCCGATTCCGAAGCGCTTCCCATCGCTGGCACTGTTCCTGGAGTCTGGCGACTGTGGTTGGATTCTGAGAAATCAGCATGTTGAATGCGTCTTCTGCAATCCCTTTCATGATATGGCTGACTTTTTCCGATTCAGGCATCGCCGGGTTCGCGCGTTTACACAGAGCCAGTATGTCTTCAATGTAAGCCGTGGTTGTCTCGAGTCCGGACTGAGCGCGAGTCGCAAGCTTGCGGGTCGCGTCCTGTGTTCGGGTGGTAGGGCATCCGAAGACATCTGATAGACGGGTCTTGAATGCGTCCCACGAGGCTATCTGATCTTCATGGTTGTCAAACCATACCTTGGCGGTGTCACGTAGGTAGAAAACCACATTGGCCAATTTTAGGGTGTTGTCCCAGGCGTTGTGAGTGCTGACGCGCTCGAAGTTGCGCAGCCAGTCATCCACGTCATCGCTTCCGAAGCCGCCGAAGGTGGGAGGGTCTCGCTGTCGGTAGGGGACAGAGCCAGCACGGAGATTTTGAGTGCCTGACGCCTCACCTCGAGACATTGTTGGGGCAAGCTGCTTCAAACTTCGGAGAAGCGTTGTGGTTAGTGAGCGAAGAGGCGCAGGGGACGCACCTCCACCAAAATGTTACGGTGTTGCCGTTGAAGGAGTAATCCAGCTAGGAGTCAGTCTCTAGCGGTCGGCTTTTATTTGGAACTGCCGGGCTCAGCTCGAGCTGTCGCGCGCCCTCGCTATTTTTCTGGCGCCCTCTTTTTCTTCTTCTAAGTAACAATATATAAAACAGGGTGCTTTTTTAAGCTTAACAGATTTATTTTTAAAAAGCCGTGAAAGTTACACTTATGCGGTCTGTGCAGGTGAGTTGTACGGCCAGGGGGACATAATATATAGAGGCGAATCGTAACGATCAGTCGGCTAATTAATTAAAATTCGTTAAATGAACTTTTTAATCGATGAAAACAGACATATGGTTTTAATTAAAAACTTGCTCAGCGTCATTGAAAACCACTAAATCAGCAAATTTCTGAAAGACTTGGAGCGCGTGAGAAGCGTAGCAGTGCACGAAAGTTAGCACTAGTGGAGCAGGCACAAGGCTAGGGGCCTAGATAAGACGACGCGCAAGATCGCCTCGGGCGCCTTACCGCAAACTCTAGCCTCGTTCCTGCTCCACGAGCGGTAACTTTAGTGCACTACTATCGCTTCTGACGCGCTCAAAGCCTTTCTGAAAACTACTGATTTAGTGGTTTTCGATGACGGTCAGCAAGTTTCTAATTGGAACTACATGTCTATTTTCATTCATTAAAAAGTTCATTAACGAATTTTAACTAATTAGCCGACGGATCGTTACGATTAGCCTCCTATATAATGTCCCCCTGGCGGTATAGCTCCTGCGCAGACCGCAATAACCTAGCACTCATAGTTTTTTCAAACGAATTTCTGTTAAGCTTAAAAAAAAACACCCTGTATATTAGTTACACTGGTTGATTCCTTCACTTGATGGTTACACCACAAGGTGAAATAGATAATTTTCGGCAGTTTAATTTTTTTATAATAGAGGAGGCATATACATGCAGTTAAAAAAAATAGTAAGCAAATGCAAAAGATGAATAAATTATTTTTAAAAAATTATACTTTTTTTAGGTTTCTCTAATGCGAAATTAAAGCACAGCTCTTGAGGTATTTTGATTTTGCGGTATACTGTGCTAAACACGTTGAGGAAAGAAATATCTATATCTACAAACATAGACATCTTACTGCTTAGTACGTAATAAAAATTATATATATATATATATATATATATATATATATATATATAAATTATTTATTTTTATTTGCTTTTGGGCCAGGAAACCGACGAGTGGGTGAAGCACGAACCGCATATAGGATAGTAATAATTACTTGATTACATGCACTCTACTTGCATACAATGAACAAATTTAAAAAAAAAACGGTGGATCCGTCATGTATCACTCTGTCCTTATTGAATGATAACATGCACTTTACTTGCATACAATGAACAAATTTAAAAAAAAAAAAACTGTGGATCCGCCATGTATCACTGTGTCCTTAATGAATGATAACTTGTAGATATAAAAATAAGGTTTTTGAGCGTCATATCTGCATTAATCTCCCTACGTATGACTTTTTCAGTAAAAGTACATCTAACGAGGCGTTCAGCAGCGGTGAAGACGAAACGCATGTTTTCAGCCGTTCCCATTTTAAGAATAAAAATAGAGGCACAGGACGGAAAAAAACTAGTTCCAGCTACACTGCTTGCAGCAATTCGTATGATACCTTGATTATCCACGTTTTCGCTTCAGCAGCATTCTGCAGGAATGGTAAGTTCAGCGCACAACCGCACTTTCCACGCTGCTACGTTTTGCGGCGATGCGAAGCAACTTGGCAGTTTGGAACCCCGGGGTTGTTCTGGAAGCGTTTATTATCCGTCAGCCAGACAGAGAGAGCGCTCTCTCTCGTAGGTGCAGGGGAATATGCCTGCTCCAGGCGTGAGCTTGCACTCCCCTGAGTGGACACAATTCAGCTTGCGCGAATCGCATATTGCAACAGCATGCTTTAAAAAGTAAAAAAAACAACAAACAAAAAAAAACATAACGACGTGTACGAAGTCCTTCTAGTATTCATTAATGGGGGTCTTGATGACAATCAGCCACTTTCCATTCGCAACAATATCTTTACTTATAGGAATTAAAAAGTTAGCATCAACACTTTTAGATAAGTATTTTTAATTGCGTGCGTTCTTCGCAATGCCTGCAGTCAGCCATGGCAGCAGTGTATACCCGAAAAGCGGGATTTACTTGTTGAAATCTCATTTTTAATGATTCATGAAAATATTTGCAGACACCCGGTATACCTGATTGTGTTATTAAACGTTTTGCGAGTATGTATATTAGCACATACTTTTTATCCAAATCGTCTTTGCCTGCTAGACCTTCATATTTTTCATTTGAATGTTCCTAGAAGTTTCGGATTGAACAAGTCGTAATGCTGGTTGTCATAAATATCATAGTGCATGTACACTGAACGTGATTATTATGCTTTCCTTTCAGCCAAGCTGTATAACAGCATCACGGGCAGTCATAATCCGTTGGGGTTGGACCCAAGCCACAAAAGGCATTGTTATTCCATGCTAAAAGCAACGCATTCTTCACCCCCGTCCAACCCCTCCAAGAAAATAAAAAATAAACGAGCAAGCAAATTTACGATAAAAAAACAATTCAAATTTGGTTTCTATTAAAAAAAACAATAAAAACGCGCAGTGTCCTTTGGGTATTTGCACATTAGTTTTGTAACATCTGACGCGCCAAGGATCGTAGCAGCCGCTTTGGGGGTAATGGACGGGTGTTTTTCTGCCAGGTGCTCTCCGAGGTATTGCTATACAATAATGAATGCTTTCGACAAACTTGTATAACAATTCTCGTGACGTCATTGTACGTGCGTAAGAATAATGAAACAAAATTAAAATAACCCCTTTCTACTCCCGCGAAGTGCTATATAAACCCTTGCCGGACAACGTAACGACATCGTCTGCGTCTATCGCTCAAGATGAAGGCAATTCTTGCAGTCACCTGCTTCTTCTCTGCAGTCGTGCTCATTTCAGCACTCCCGAGTGAGTCTGCCTTCTTAAGGGGGCCGTTTTGTTTTTCTAACGTTCTCAAGTTCCTTACACCCTTGATATCTGTATCCCTTTTGCTAAACATTCCTGGATAACTTACTTTTCTATCAGCCAATTTAAGATAACCAATGGCGTTCTTCTCGCTTTAAGATAGATGCTAACACGTGTGCATAGAAGTATACATCAAGCCGCCACTTTGATTAAATAAATACATTTTCTGTTTTGCGAGAACTGCGTTTGCACGCAGAGTATGTCGCAGTGCACTATAACGCATAAAGGGTGCACTCCGATATTCACTAGCTGATCCATCGACGTGGCAGCTACAGCACTTAACTCGTGGACATAATGTTATGCTCATTATGTTCATTATTTTTGTATTCTGATAAAGAATATCGCTTGTTTCTAAATATTTATATATGCACTGCGTTGCCCGAGAGGCAGTCGACGGTACAACTACTATGACGCTGTTATAACACTAGAGATAATGTTTTGTAATGGTATCGTTGTACTCAGCAGACATTCAGCTTACTTTACACAACAACAATGAGAAAATATTAACGGGAAGCATTACAAAGCTTCAGGTAACAAAAAAATTGGGTCTATGTTTAAAATTCATAAGATATGATTCCAGTTCATTTTGTTCCAGGGTTCATGTTTTGGTTCACATTGCATAATGCAGGTTTCTGCTTTGAAATGTAATGCTGTTAGAAGCACCCCAACTTGCATATGGCCTTTCTTTATGATTTATCGTTTTATTTTCTGAGTTTATTGATAAAAAAATTATACTTATTTAAATGATCGTGTCAAATTATGCTTGTTTATCAGACGACATGACAGCGTACGAATATGTACCGCGGGAGGGATATATAGTTTTTGATTCATGAACCTGTCATAGTAAAAATGCATTAATTCTGCAGAAAATGTATGTGAATCACCATATCCTACACCGTCTTGCGGTTCGGATGCTGTTGTGGGATATTTCTATTACTACGACCACAGCACTGGAAGATGCGAAAGAGAATTTAGTTGTCCTGGACCACGCAACTTCAGGAGCGTAGGTGAATGCAGAAGAGAATGTCCGTACGGTGAGTTTCTCGTGTGTTCTAATCTGTAATCTGCAACTTCGTGATCCCACAGCAATTATCCTCAAAACCCTGGCCTTATATAAAGCAATATTAAAAAAACGCACGCCCCAATAAACACCGTGTTTACTCAGATTTTAAACGGAAGTCAGCCAATGAGTATGATCAGAAAGGTCCGCAATTTTCTATTACATTTCGAACGATACAAAACGGCGGTTCAAGAAGGCCGTGCCAGTGGTGATCTCCATCGACCAAGATTGCTCGCGAGGCTATATTAAGCATAAAGTTGCGGTGATGTACCGCTTCAAGGTCGGTATTAGTTTTTTTTTGTATTATTAGAAAAGCGGCGGCTCACGTATTTTGTAAGTTTATATGTTAAGTTCACGAGCGATACTCAGAGACCCGACGATTCGATGCCTACTGGGCTTCTTTCTTCGTTAGGGCTTCGGCCGGGGCCCTGAATATGGCTACAGCCGGTGGAAAACAGTTTCGCTTTTGGATTCTACGGTGGTCACCAGTCAGAAAAGAAATACACCATCGTAGAAGACAAAGTCGATACTGCTCCTTAATGGAGCAGTTTCGTCTGTCTCGCACAGCAGCTGTTTTGCCGCTGTCTCTTCTACGGCACGTTGACTTCACCTTTACCCGTCAACCGTCCGCACATGCAGAACACGCCAAATTCAACTCCTTCCGATCAAACACACGAAATTAGAAAAAGGGGAGGGAGGGGTAAAATTACAGAACTAAAAAACTTCGTAGCGAACAGCTGCGAACGTCTGCGTCGCGATAGGAATAGTGACTTTCTTCGTTTTCTACAACTCCAGCGCCACTGGACGCTGTCTAATCGCTTGGCCAGGAACTCACATTGCCTAGCCGCGCAGGGATTCTAGTATACTTTGGCTAACTTGCTTGCTGCTTTCGTCATTGTTTCTTTCTTTGAAATCCGCGAATGAGCCGCATATCCAAGAATAAAACGGGATTTATATTGATTCCCACTCGTGTGTGCTTGCAGGGACATACGCGCCGAATGTCTGATCTCCCAGTGACTGGTAAGTTAGCAAGATTAAGCAGTGTCGTACAAAAAACTGAAACTCTTAGCCAACACAATCAACCATGCCAGTCAACGTTTCCTTTACATTCTAATTTAATATTAAAAATAAAGGCAGCGCGTGTTTCCAGCAAGTTATTTTTGGTGATGTTTCCTCAGGCAAATGTGAATCTACAATAGAGGCTTAGTCCTCTAACGAACCCCTTCCAGAACAGCGAACCATCAATTAGCTGCTACTCTAATTATCCGAGTCCTCCATTGTTTGGTCAACTTATCTAAACTCGTACTAGACACTAAGGCTGTGTAAGCGTTCGGTGAATCCGGCTCAGCTTGTATCGAAAACAAGTGCGGCGTCAGTGTTCGGGGAAGACTCGGATCCAATCACACGTTTTCTGCCGAAGAAATGGCGACAGCCAGTGTAGTTTGATGTGGTTGGGTATATTATATGGAGAGGCCACTTGGCCGAACATAAATACTTATTCGGCACAATCTATAACATGCATTAGGCAAACGGATATGGCTACGTATATAGCAGTAAAAGGCCATTCGAGTTAAAGCTCTGATTAGCTTAGATTCAATTATTCATTTAATGTATTCTCTAAGGCGTTCCTAAACGATCCTAATTGCGATCTCATAGAACCTGGTCTCTAATACACCAGACGAACAGTACGGCTTGAACTCTTGAGACTTTCGTTTTTTTGAAACATCCGCACTAATTCCGAGTCCTACTAAAGCTGGTACTTAGCCTTGCGCTAGGTGTGCTGATAATGAAACACCAATAGTGAGTGTCAAAATTAACCCCAGCAGTGTTTCCTATATGTTGCATTCTAACGCGAGTGGCTTATATCACTTGAAGCGTACCATAAAGCGCAACCGGAAAAGTCTAGGCTTTTTAGTAACGCTATTGCCTTTCGAATGATTTCGTTAATACTTTGTACGCGTCTCATTTAGCCACGTCTTGTGGGTCGGTAGAACAAGGGCATTGTGAAGTGTGCTTAGTAAGCGCAGTTGAGACAGCCTTCATGAAAATACAGTCTGGAGGAGTTCACGTCTACATCATCTGTGCAATTTGTGAATAAATGGAGTGCGAGTAAGTTGAACATATCTCATGGACAAGTCGCCTTGAGTTTTAATGGATGTTTAACTTTCAGTGGGACAGCAAGCGCCTCTCATCTGGACATGATGTCTCTTGTTCCGACTTGAAGACTTAATCCCTACAAGGTGCTTAAGCTAAATAAAGACGTTTAATAAAAGAAAATCGCCTACTTCTTTTATTTTTTCCCATTATGACCTTAGACGTGAAAACACTCTGAAATACAGGAATTGTTTTATGGCCGTTTCTGTTGTTATAAGACAAGGGCTCACGAAGCTGTTGGTTAATTCATGACCCAGATTACGTCAAGCAAAGTGAAAAAAAATGAATGCACACGGTTTTATTACCCCTGACACTTTATTATTCACACTTAGAAGTAAATATCTACAAGAAAGAAAATGTAATTTATATTATATATATATATATATATATATATATATATATATATATATATATATATATATTATGAAGGGTATCTAAAGGCCGTTTACAATTTCAATTTCCGTGGGGGAGGGGAGCGCTGATCTGCCGTGGTAACGAAAACGCTTGCTGATTGTTTTTAGTTACCGAGTAGAATTAGAACAAGAAGCAAGCAATTTTTTGATTGCCTTTCAATGGTAGACGAATTTGTGAAAAGACTGTGAGTGCGCAGGCGAGCTGGTCGAAGCTTAATCATGCCGTTTACCTGAGACAGTGGTAAAGAAAATGAAGAACTCTTAGTCGAAGGAACAGACACCGAAGGTACGTCTCAAACTAAGCTAACTGGTTTATTTGCCAATCAACCTGAATATACCCACACAGCCACTCCCACACAAAGATCTGATTTGGCGAGAGCCTTTCTAAATACGCATGCATGTAGAACAGGGCTCTTTCCTGGGAGTACGGGAAGAAAGCCTGCAAGAATGGTGTGAAGTACATATATAGTTGTCACGCTAAATAGTAAAAAGCAGAGGTTGTAACATCCTTAGTAACAAACGCGTTGAGCAAATGGTGCCTTACTTTTTATCGGCAATGCCGTGACAGGACAAGCGATGAGGCTCGAATCTGCAGCATATGAAGAGGAATTCATAAAAATGCAATCGGAATGGAGGTTTCAAGACGGCCATCAGCAAAAGGAACAAAGCGAAGCTCATTCAGGAATTCAACAATTGTGACAAATACGATACAGCCTCGCCAATAGTGGAAAGTCCCTCCGAAAACCCATAGGTGCGGCGTTGAACGAAACAAAGGCGCCTCTTGCGGACTCGAGTTTACGGAAGCAGACGACGCAATGGGAAAGTAAAGGCTCCGCGACGTTCTCGAGCTTTGCGAGCCCCTTTTCTTCACCCCAACAGCCGAAACAATTCATTACGGTCAGTCCGTTTGCAAAGCGGAATCCACTGATCGCAACTGCAACGACAAACAAATAACAACGCGCGCGTAAACAAAGATGGAGCGGTTTATTTAGCGGATAAAACAAAAAGTAAGGATAAAAATGGCCATAAAAACGCTTTCCGAACTTTGCAGGAAAAATGGAATCGCCATCCCAGACGGAAATAAAAACAAATGGGGAACACTCGCGAAAAACGGCGACTAAAACAAAGAAGTTAGCAGGCGATACAAACATAACCTAGCCAAAAACATTTTCAACGACGACGATCGTTTTGGCTCTTATAGAAAACAAAAAAACAAGAAAGCAGCAGCAGCTCTGTCATCTCACGCAGCGAGGCGCCGGTCGGAACATTGAAAATGAGTAGCTGGTGGTCGCCGTGGTGTTGAGTTCACAGAAACCGGAAGCAACACAACAAAACTAATAAAAAAAAAAAAAGACCTTCCGTTTTTTTTTTCAAATGCTTTTGCACGTCTGTTTATTTGCTTTCGCGGCGTTGGTAGGAACTAAAAACAACACAGGAGAAATAAATAACGTAGTCCAACTCACACTGCGCGGTAAATAAGAGTCGCACCAATTTTTTGGGTCGCACGCTGCAATCTGGTATGTGCTAGCAGTGTGTGACCTTTTTTGCCTTCGCATTTCTTTTCCCAGTGACTTTGGCGGGTTGGTCGTTTGCTCGCTTGACGAAGCAGTCAAAAGTACATTCAAGTACTTGTTCACGTACGTTTCCTAACCATCTTGGCACACCGTGTCTTTGTTTCTAGTGTCGATCAGTGGCCTCAAGGGATCCTTCAGCTGTAGTCTTGTTTGGTGGAATATGTCAGTGAAATGTGTGTTGAATGCACGGCTGATGTTACCGGCTAGGTGAGACGAGCTAACTCGGAATGTGCTGTCATTTCCGCACACGAGTATTTCATGTTCTTCAACAGAATGTCTTATGATGTGTTCCACGTTTCTGATTGAAGTGGGATTTGACAAGCATGATGAGAGATCTGACTGGCTGCCCACCCGGCTACATAGAACTGGGTTTTCAGCCGTGCCCCTGGTCTATCGTCTATGAGGTTCTCCGCGATCTCTCTGGAGCTGTCATAATTGCCTGTTGAGACGTCGGTGGCTATTTTGAAACCGGACTTGGATAGCTCTCTCCAGTTTTATTTGAAGTAACTTTATTACTCACGTTTGTTCGGTCTTCGAGAAGCGGGAGAAGGATTTTCCTCCACACCGCAAAAACTTGTTTTTGCGGTGGTAAGTGGAACATGGCATGCCTGCTATCTCCAAGTATGCGCTGGTGTGTGCCCAAAGGCGGCCGGTTGATCAACAAACGATGACCCATAGCAAACGTGCCGGCCGGCGTACACAAATAAAATTCGAATAGAAACGTATAATGGGCTTACACTTCTTAATAATTTTAATAAATATAAAAAGCACGTATGAATATTTCGGATCAGAAACCCAATCGAAGACGAAAATAGGAGGTTATCGCAGACGACAGTCGAAGAAAACAACATTAACAACAACAAAAACAACAAATTTGCAGGCGGCCCTCAAAATGTCCGGGCATAGCGTAGCAGACGAACCGGGCGTAGTAAACGCCGTAGCGAAGAGAAAGAGAGCAAAACTAAGCCACACAAAGCAAGGCAAATACGCGATGGTTTGAATGTCGGAACGTCGGTAAACAAAGCAAAAAAGGAAGAAAAACAAAAAAACTTTTATACTTTTTATTTTGCACTCTTAGAAAAAAAGGGTAAGGATAGTCCTCCCGAGACGAAGGGACGAAGGTTTCTCCCTTTCTTTAGAAAGGGAGAAGCCTTCGTCCCTGAAGCAGAGGAGCAAATAGTTTCTCCTTCGCCTGCATCTCATTATGGCGGCCCTGAATCGAGCAAATCCAGCTCAATAAGGCTTAACGAGGACGCTACGTCTTTTGTACGGGACGAAAGGAGCAGCAAAGAAGAGCGTGACACGAGCTTTCAGCGAACTGTCTTTATTTCCGAAGCCAGGTTCCCCCCGCAGGTACAGAAACTTGCGTTTCAAAAGCAGTTACTCAGTCTTTTCGTCGTCAGTACTCCGATGTTAAACGGAGACAACCGACACCCAGTTACTTCGCGCACTTCACGTCTTACCTTTGCTGTTCCTCGAGTCACAATTCTTTCGCCAACCGCACATCACGGGAGGAATGGAAAAAGCAAACCGCGAAACCAAAAACCGCTCTCAAAAGAACAAACTTGAAGCCGCTGTTTACCGCGTAGCGTGAAAAGAAGGTTAAATCGCTTGCCACCAGATGACATGGTCAAGCTGAGTAATTGCAAGTAGCTGAGCTAGGTGGCGCTAGGTACCGCCGAATCAACGTTCTACAAAAAATATTTTTATTGCCTTAGGCTATTCCTGCGCTTCGGGATCCTCTACTATACACACGTCCCCGAACACTACACCCGAGTTGGTTAGTTAGAGTTTTGGGAGTAAGGAAGACAACTACACCCGAGCGCTTAGTTAGAGTCATACCCAGCAATGGGGGACACGGTCCACTTGCGCCATCTATCTTTAGACGCCGGTACCCTGTCGAAATTTCAATGGGAAAATTCGTTTTCTCGTTATAAAATAAAAATGAGCGCACAGTTATCAAAGTTACACCAGACATGGGTTCTTGATGAGCGTTGACATCGCCTCGACATAAAAAAAGAGCCTAAAAAAGAGCGGAAGGTGGTTCCAAATGCGGTTAAAATTCTGGTCAGTTTGTATGGGAAATCTCGAGAGAGAGACGAACTTTGCGGTATTAAGTTATTGTAGGCAGATCCCTGACAAAAGTAATCGGTGATTAAGGAGGCCGGGACTATCCGCGACTCCTTTAGCCAGGTAGGTTCCCGGTAGTACCATTCAGAAAGGTTCCTGAACGCATTTTGCACGACATACCTCCACGAGCCGCACCGGCCGACCGTACGCAAGGTCATAACCAAGCTTTATGCCCTCGTCGCCGTCTGCGGTAGTGGCGCAGCGGTTATCGCGCCGGGCTTGAATTGCCGTGTACCGGTTCACACTCCGGGGTTCGAACCCTCTCGAGGGTTGCACAATTGTTTTCTCTTCATGTTTTTATTATATATATATACAGCACAATCTCGATAAACGGAACCTGAAGGGACCAGGAAAATCCGTTCCATTTATCAGGAGTTTCATTTACTGAGAGTATGTAGTGTAGGTACACTAAAATGTTGAATGCCAGCTTAAATGCTGTTTCCACAAGTGCACAATTTGTAAACACGAGCAAGTGAATGTAGAAGGCAAAATAATGACAAAAACACCAAATTGCTGCTTTTGTATATTCACAGAAACCGTGTAAAAACGTTGAAGCAATATTCATGTTCTCAATTTCCCTCTTTCCCTGCTCTTCAAGGTGTCCCTAAAAACAATCACTCACTGAGTAGGCGAAAACGAGGAGATCTTGATTTGTTTAAGATCAAGCAACCTTTTCTTTCGAAAGACGTCATCCATGGCCGAGAGGTTCTGTGGGGGACTTCGTCACAAGCGCCGTTTTCGTGAAGCAACCGCTATAGAAATAATTGATGACTTCGATATTTTTTTCTAACGTGACCGCACGGTGTTGTCGCTTCGTGGCCGCCATCGCAGGAAGTAGGATCTAGGCCTAAGATGCGAGCAGAAGCCTTGTTGAGCCAAGCCTACCCAACATAGCCACCTATGCGTAAAAAATGAGAAAAGAAAACTCCCAAAAACCATGCGTACATGCTAATTTTGGGCAATAAAGCTAATAAATATTAAGAACATTTTTAATACTGTTTTATTACTCATGAGTTATTTTTCTTTTCTGCGATAGCGAAAATATGTCGGCGACAAAGTTTCGTTTTCGGTTCCGTTTACCCGGAGGTGCGAGAATTTGAGTTCCGATTAACGGGATTACTTTTACACTGCATGAATACAAAACCAAACAACTCCAAGATAGTTGTTTCGCTGCATGAAACAAAATTACAAAGACACAAAGGATGAAACTTACTATTTTATTTTCCCGACACGCACCATCGCGCACATTCCTTGCACACAGGGCTGTCCATGGCTCTTTTCTTCCATGCCGTTCTCGCCAGCACATCTGGATGGCTAAGATGATGGCATGGGCAAGTTGGTATTGCATGATAAAACCTACAGTGCATAAAAAAATACACGAGCAGCTATTCATAAAAAAAACCTTAAAATAATCAAATCACAACTACAACAGTAAACAAAGGAGTTCTGTCGTGTCCAGCCTGATAATCAGTCAATTTATCCCACTCCGGCCCACCCTCCCGCGTTCAATCTGCTTCCCACTACCTGTGGGCAACATAATACAGTCAAACCCGACTATCGAACTCTCAAAAAACCGTCTACCACTTCGATATAGCAGGCAATTCTCTATAAACGTTTTCAATGAATTTGACAACGAGACAGGCGCGCTGCATTTAGAAGAGTAGTTTACTCTCGAAGGGGAGCATCTGCACGTCATGAGAGACGCTCACCGCAGCTATCTAGTGGCCGCTTCTTCTGTTTACCGGCTCACCCTCTCCCCCCGCAACAGAGTTTTTTTCTTCTTCTGGGCGGTCGACGCGGCCACCCAAAAGAAAAGTCAGCTTTCTCTGCAAGCTGGCTTCCCCCAAGGAGTATTGCTGCGATGGGGGAAAGCCAGCTTGCAGAGCTAAACAACGCTCTTGGCAGATGGATCTATGGGTTGACGCGGCAATTTTCGTTCAATGTAATTGCATTTTCGCTGTGCATTTTTTATTGCAGCTACCGAATCCAATTTGCCCATAGTTTGAATTAACCAGGCTCTATATTATCGGGTTTGACTGTAGATCGAACATCGTGGCCTCGCTCCCAGTGTGCAAAGCAAAGCGCTGCACCCCATGACTGCTAGGTCTTGCCCGCATTCACCTTCGTCTGACCTCATAGTGCCTCTGACTGTACATGTGTGGCTGCACAAGGCAAAAATCAACAGCGGGTTCATAAAAATATCTCAAATCGTAGTAAATAATAACTCGCACTATGCCTAAAGCTGTTAGAACTTCAGATTGGGCGAGTTGGTAGTCCATGTTTGTCGACGTTTAGCACTGAAAAAACTGTCACTCAAGCATTCACACGCAGGAACACAACTCTCACACAGCGCTCAATCTTCGTTTCAGCTTGGGTCCAGACGCAGCCGATGCTACAAGCCCGAGCATGTGACCCGGAAAAGTGCTTGCACTGCACGAGCGCGCGTGCTTGGCAGGGACGCTGAAAGCCCGCGGAGCTCGCGCTTGTAGCATCGGCTGCGTCTGGATAAGCAAGCAAAGGATAACAACTTTGTATTCCGTGTTTAACTTCGGCTTCTACTTCCTGCTTCAATTTGAGACGATTTTCAAATAGAAAAGACGAAATATAAGAGGTAAAAAAAAAATTCCCTTCTGATGCTTCGGCTATTTTGCGGCTAAAAAAATTAATCTCATTTTGTGATAATGTTTGTCGACAGCATACTAATCATTTGTCGTCTCTAGTCGGGGAATGATGTTCTCGGCTTCGGTGGTTTCCCTTGTTAATTGGTTCACACTGTTTGCCCAACACGGTGCTGTTGTTGAGATGTATTCTTTGACATCACCCACAATCCCGACAAATTGTATCCCTAAGTGGCCAGAGTTGGCTTTTACGACGTTGTTGTGGTGTTCTCGAAGGCGGTCATTTTTAAGACATCGCCCGGTTTGTCCAATGTATTGTCTTCCGCAGGAAAGAGAGGAATGAATAGACAACCCCCTCTCGACGCAAGGCACAAAGATGCGTTCCTATGCTTCTTGGAGCAGCAGATTGCAGGATTTGAGGGTGTGGTGACAGTGATTCCTGCACACAGGCTGGACAGTTTAATGGGTGCTGAAAACACGATATCAACATTGAATCTGTTCGCTAATTTCTTGTAGGCCGTGGGAAAAATTCGTGGATGTAGGAGACTGATGGCTGGTCTTCTTGTCCTGTCAGCAGTAGTGTTTACTTGACGCAGCTCCCTTGCTTCATTTCTTTAAGGAGCCCCACCCTTGCCCGTTTCTGATCTGGATGAGCATCGTACCGGCGTGCGGTCGCGTATCACTACTGCGTAGTGCACGTTAAAGACCCCAGGCTAGCGGTTGTACTGCACTGGCTAAATCGCTCATATACAACCCGACGGCTCGTCGCAACTTTAAATGGCTGACCAACTACACGCTGTATAAATATTCCACAACCCAATTTTTTTTCTTTAAGGATAGTTTCGACCACTGACACCAATAAAGAAAACAGGGTACCCACTGCGGACAAACTTCGAGTCGTGCAGATTTGCCCGTACAGAAACTCTTTTTGTATCAAATGTGAGCACGATTTTGTGATTGAGCTCTTAAGGCATGACCGCACTATGCCTCTTTTGACGAGTTTGGGTGCGCGGAGTTGAAAGGGAGGAGTGGTTTTTACCCCTGAGTTCATAGAACCACCAGACGTGGTGGGGGTAGCTCCACCAGTTGGAGATCCAAGGAATCTTAAGGATCCTTCTAACCGGCAACTCGTGGGTGATTTCTAAGGGACTCATGCAATCTTTACATGCGAAGAGGACGTTGTCCACCAAGCTTGAACAATTGTTTTCATCGGTGGCTAAAAAATTAAAAAAATCGTCCACGTGTTTAAGCACTTACACGCCTAATTTTGGCATCTAACCTCTGTTGTAGCATCCTATCGAGGTGTGCAAGATATAGGACGCTAAGTACAAGTGCAATGCACAAACCTATACACACTCACTCTCTTTTGTACGTAAAAGTGTGTCCACCCCAGGCAGCAAAGGTGGATTTAAGATAAGAGTAAGCAATTCCAAAATCTTATTTT
>JAZHYW010007949.1:0-76127 GCA_037355805.1 Ixodes ricinus | reverse complement strand
GTAAGCTCGTGTAAAAGTGAAAAACATTCCAATTGAATATCCGTTGCACAGCTCCTTTAGGTCACGAGTGCTTGTGCCGCCGAGGTGTGCCCCAGAGCAAGGAGCTCGCGCTTGTAGCCTTTCCTGCGGTACATCTATAATGTAGAAACAGAGTATGAGTAGGAGCTACAAGAACGTGCTCCGGGCTTTCAACGTCCCTGCCAAGCAGGCGCGCTTTCCCAGTGCAAGCAATGTTCGTGCGCATCTTTCTGGGTGATGTAATCGTGCTTGTAGCTTTTTTTTTTTCGATGGCACGAAGTGGAACATGTAGAGCCACTAAATGAGCTGCGCTTAGAGTATCGGCACTCACGTTCCCCGACATTGCTGTGGGCGCCGCCATATTGGGGCTTGTGCAGATGCAGACACCGCTGCCACGATCGTCATGATTCAAAAGTGCGACTTCCTCAGCATCTCGACTCGGTGTTAGGAAGCTCATGTAATATTGCTTTGCTCCGTCGCGGACTGTTTAAACATTTGTGAAGGACGGAAAAGCGTTTCCTGCGATTTCCAGATAAAGCTTCAGATAACTGGCAACCATGATTTCAAGCCACAATATGGCGAAGTGTCGTTACTCTAGCGCGTAGCTTGTTTAGTGGCAACTAGGAACATGCTTTGGGCAGGACTCTGAAACAAAAAAAAAATGGCAGTGCGCTCAAAAAAAAAAAAAAAGAGAGAGAGAGAGAAAGAGAAATGGAGGAAAAAGTGATATTCCTCCCTGTCACCAACGGCATTGGAGGTAATCGCTCCGTTCCTTCATTTCACCAATTCACATGCAGCGCCGTCTGGTGTTTCTTGAAAAAGGGATAGAAAACTTCCTCGTCCATGTGCGCGGCCGCAGCGGCGATCGCATCGCCGATCGAACCGCCGCTGCCGCCACGAAGAGTTTCGATGGTGGTGACTGCAGGGAAGGCAACTTGCGCGATTGGTTGCTTTTTTTACATTCTAAGAGTTCTTAGAATGGTGCGTCGAGATTAGAATCACATCCGTAATAATTATTTTCACCGCCGTTGCATGCTGCCATAGCCTCATCTGTACTCTAAAAGCCTGGCAGTTCAACGACAAAGCCACAAAGCTGGCCGGTACGCAGATTTGGAGCGCGAGATCTGGCAGCACAGCGCATTTCTCGGGGAAATTGGCGGTGGGCGCACATCTATTCTGGCGGCGAGGACGCGCGAGGAACGCGAGGAACACGAGGAACTCCAACGGATATTCCATCGCTCGGGAGAAGTGTGTTTCGGCGTCTAGCCTGTAAACTTGCCGATTACGTGACTCTCCCTCTCCATCTGTTGTCTGTCGCTCTACATTTTCACTTTCGGCGGCGCGTCTCAAGGCGATCTGCCTGGCTTTGTCAGTATAGGGGTGGCTATGATTCTACACAGTCTATTACATGCATTATAACAATAAAGGGTACGCGGCCGGTGATAGCAGTAAGCGTACGGAGAGGCTAGTGAGTACTCCTATAGTTTAACAAAATAGCGAAGTTACGTAAAGAGTGATATTGCCTAGCATCTGTAACGCGAGAACCACGCCGTATGTCCGGTTCGCGATCGCATGTGTCCGTGGTGGACGAAACCTTGCTGCTGCGAGTAGCCGCGGCCAATTCATTCCAGGACCACGATAAGTAGAAATTCACCACTGGCATGCTAAGTGGCCGCTTTCGTGTGTTACTTGCTACATGACATGTAGGGCGCGGGAAATAAATCGTCGTGATCTTGGAAGTATTTAGCGTGATCACGTTGCTGCCAAGATCGCAGCTCTATTCGAGTCGGCCCGTCTCTCCGTTTCTGACCCCGTGTTATGATTCTACGAAATGACATACAATGAAGTTGTAGGGGCATGAAGAAGAAGATTATGTCACGTGGGACAGCTGACGTTAGAAGACGAAGAGAAAGACAAAGGATGGCGACGCAGGGATAATGAAAGACTGAGACCGGGAGGAAGTGACGGATGGGGTCCATGGCCACGCAGACGCGCCCGACCCTGACTGTGCACAAGCTGTCGCGGCAAGAGTTCCAAAGTCCCCTTCAGACGCCTAAGACGCCTAGAAACAAGGGCCTTCGCTAATTTTGGCAAGTCATCTTTGGTTCGTCGACGCAACGAACTCAAGCTCTAAGACCTGCTCGAACAGGTCCCGTTTTGAACTGTAGATGCGTTAGCGTGTGTACTATTGCGCTTTCACTGTGTACATGCACCTTTGCTTTCCGTTATATTTTCGCCATCCTTTGTAAATATAGAGGGTTGTTAATTATACGTTTTTGGCGTCGTCTCTATCGCAGTCGCGACGTCTCTGGTAGAGCCGTGACAATGGCGAGCCTGCCGGGATACTTCTGACATCCTGATATAGCGGCAGTCGGAGATGCGGGCGAGTTGACAGAGACATGCCACGTCATAGAAGTATAATTTAGAGCAAGTAATTACTAGTGGAAAGCATGTGCCGATAGTGAGTATCCTGTCAAATTTTCTTGGCCATGGAAGTTCCGTTCAAAATAACGCTCGTATTGCAAGGTGATAAGATTACTCTGTGTAAGGTGCAAGAAATTGGAAACGCCGTAGGACTAGAAGCGATCGCACTGAAAGAATGGTTGAAGGGTTTACTCGAGGCAGAAAGGGCTGGCCTTGAGAGAAGGGCAAAAGTGGCAAGAAGAGTGGTTCGAAAAGAAGGCGAGTGAAACGTTCAATTGCCTCGGAGAAAGGAACAGTAGTGGAAAGAAGAAGAGCTATACAGAATGCGCACGAATAAATTCGGACTGCAACCACCTGGAGCAAATGGAGCGCTGCTGGAAGCTGCAGAGGAGGCACAAAACAATGCGGAGATGTGGTCTGATTAGGTTTCTCGTACGAGAGAAGGTCCACAAAGAAGGGAGAGCTTCTGCGCTTATGGGAAATTCCGACGGGGCTTGTCGGCTTGTAACAGAAAATGACAAGATGGAAAGTGAGAAAAAGTCTCCTCCGAAGACTCGAAGTTCTATTTAAAAGCTCGTTCGGAATAACGGATCTTCTCATGCTCACCTAAAGCGAAGGTAAAGACGCTGGGCGGTGATGGTGCGCCACAGGGTATTACCGGAGGAGGTCCATCAAAGCACAGAGAGTGCTAGAGTATTCAGGGGTCGCTACGTTGACAGAAGGCAAAGGTCAGAAAACATCTGGCACATATAGTTTACTGGAGTACTCACTGGAGACGCCGTTTAAAACGCTCTCAAAAGACGTACAGCTGCTGGGCAGCGCAACGACAAGCTCAGAGGCTACCGAATTGGTATGCGGCAGTGGAGGGCCGCAGTGTCCGCCACGGAATGAAAATGCCAAACAAGAAGCCAGGCGCGCGCTGTACTGACGTTGGAATTGGCGATCTACCCCATCGCGATTGATCGCGCTAAGTTAAGCTGTTACCCTGGTGCCATCGAGCGTTTTAGAAAACTGGGTGGCCAAAATGCCAACACTGAGAGAGTACCTGAGCACTATGATTAGATTGCATTCCTGGCTGAAACGATTAGACTGGGTCGTTTCTTTTTTGCAAACGTCACTGCTGCTATCTCCAAGCAAATCTGTTTTGTATTTTTAGCTTCGTTTGACAATTTTTCTATTGCCTTCGTCACAAAGAGTGTTGTTTTTTGTACTCGTAGCTTGTACTACATATTCTGAGTATTAAAGTTGGTTGAACATTGGAGTACAATTTCTTTGTAATATTTTCGGCTCGTGGTAGGTTTTAATATTCGGAAAGATGCTTACTCTTTTGTTATTTCTGTTGTGTACGGAATTATTCAGTTTTGAGATGATCGTAGGCCCAGTGATTGTGCTTGAAGTTTAGAACAGTTTTGTGTATTTAATTATGTTTGCTTTTCATGTGTTCAAAATCCGGGGAGTGCATATCTGCCAAATTAATTAGTTAAAAAAATGTAAAAAACAAAATTAAACGTATCGGCGAAAGTTCGTCGAATAAATGTATAATGTACTGTGTAATGCTTGTGAACAGCTAGAATTTTAGCTTGATTATTTGTGTGAACTCCTGGAAGATGATACAGCTACGCATATCAGTGAGTCAGTCTTTCCATCTTCGGAGATTTCAAAACTTAGATAAAAATGTTTCAACAATTGAGGATGTTTAGTAATGTCTGAACTTCGATATTTCTGCGTCACTTGATTGTGCTTTCATTTTTCGCGGCGTGTCTCATGAACAGTTGTGAATAGACGCAGTGGTTCGTGGTTGTAAAACAGTTAAAAAACCTGTGCTGTGGAATTATAGCTCTGGAGGATAGCCATTGTGCTTGGTGGTCGACGACTCCAAGACCACCTTCTGTAGATGAAGGTCTCAAGAAAGAACTTTATGTTTTGTAACTCTCTTTTGTAAGGTCATGATCCTAAGAAATGACATTAAATAAAAATGAAAGCCGTTTACAACTCCCTGTAATGCCGAATTAGAGCGCAGCTCTTGAGGAGGAGGAGGAAGGGTACGGGGGTCACGTGTTCTCGAGGGTGGTCAAGTGACTAGGGTGGGGTCACGTGACCTGGGGGATCACTTGACCTCGGTGGGTTACGTGACCTGGGGGTCACATGGCCTCGAAGGGGTTACGCGACCTTGGGGGGTCAGATGACTTTGGGGGTCACGCGACCTCGGGGTCACGTGACCTCGGGAGGGGGGGGGTCACGTATCCTCGCGGTTACGCCGACGATGACGGCGACGCCGACGCCGCTCAAAGCGGAAAGGGGCGCCTAAGAGCTGCGCTCTAAAAGGAAGACGCTGTCTGGGCGAAAGAAATGTTATGAATATTTCACAGGTAATACCAAAGTAAATAGGTATTTAGCAGACATGTACACGTTACCCCAAAAAAGTAACTAAATACCGTTACTCGTTACTCGCTCAAAAAGTAACTAAATACGTTACTCGTTACCGATTCTCAAAAGGAACGCCTGAGTTACCTCGAAAGTAACGAGTTACTTTTCACGTTACTTCTGACGACCAAATACACAACGGTTTTTGTTTCATGGTTTATTGTTTTCTTTTTAGTAGTCATTGCCCTTAAGCAGCAGCTGCCTGTAGAAGTTTTCATCAGTTGTGTTTCCCCGCTTCCTTGAAATTACATCTCCGGCGACGCTGAAGAGTCGTTCTACCGACGCGCTCGAAGGAACGGCAGTGTTGTGCTTCAGGAAGAGCTGGTGAATCTTCGAGAACTGCGCCTTCACTGAGGACAGCGGGTAATGGGTTATGTGCCTTCCCGTGTTTGCGACCTTCGGGTTTACATTCGGTCCGTACCTGTTTCTAGAAGGTTCAACCAACGAACCTGATTGTGCTCGCTTGGGTGAAGGACATTCCCAGCTGTAGAGTTCAGTACAGCAACGTTTATCGCTGGACACGTCAGTCGAACTGTTCGACTGACGTGTTCAGCTATATCCGTTGCTGTACTGTCATACTGTTTAGTTGTTTTTCGCGTTGCCCATCTGCCTTTGTCACAATAGACGCATACTCAGATTAGAATAAAAACAAGGCCGTTTAAGCGGTGCTGTACACGTTACTCCTCAAAGTAACGAGATACCGTTACTCGTTACTTGGCCTTCAAAGTAACTAAATACCGTTACTCGTTCCTTTTCTGAAAAAGTAACTAAATACGTTACTCGTTACCGAAAATAGTAACTAGGTACAAGTAACTCGTTACTTGTAACGCGTTACGTACATGTATGGTATTTATGATTAACGTTCACAAGTGATTTGCGATGAAATACGTTGCAAATGTATCACACGAGTGCGAACCAGGCACATTGGTATCTAAAGATATCGCTCAAATGCTTCACCAAACATAAAAAACCTGGCTTGCAAATCTTTGGGAAGACCTGTTCTTGAAGATGCAAAAAGAGTATGAAATCCATGTGCAGTAACAAATTTGTCCAAACCCGATGAAGTCCAACGGCTTCTATCCAGGTTAATTTTTAACAAATACTATCGTTCCCATTCACCCACTGTACATACTAGACTTGCCGAACTCGCTGCTTGTGAGTTAAGAACGAAGTGTGTTCGCCAAAACTCATTTTAATGCAAAAGCATTAACTTTCCAATGGAGCGAGCCGAAGTCATCAGCTTTGAAGCCTCGCCAAACGGCACCTAAGCTCCTTTCTTCAAGTGAAGCCGCGATCTGATGGCTCCCAGCTTCGAAGCCGCACGAAACGCCTATCCAAGTGGTACCTAGTTTCCCTGCTCCCAGTAGAGCGCAGTGAAGCCGAAATGTGATGGATTTCGGCTTTGGTCCCATTGGCATAACACGCGTCATAGTTTCAAGGAATGAGGCTTCCACTGGCCGCTTTGCGTCAGTTTCAACGACCGCCACCCCATGGGGCTGCGTGTCCGCGCCACCAGCGCGCCGGTAAAGCGGAACGTCTGGCCGCCGAGCGAGGCAGCAATTCCACTGCCGAGGTCAGTGTGGCGAGGAGAGCGCGTGCTCGGCCGTCTACATCGCAGACGAAATAAAGGAGCGGAAGAACGACACGCATCCTTTCGCATTCATAACTCACAAGGAGTGCTTAGGTGTACCTCGAGCCTTTTTCTAACCATTCATGGTATAGTTAATATCGACAAGAATAATTAAACGGATGTGCGCTTTGGAGAATGCGCGCGACAACGTCATAACACGTATATTATTGAACAAGACGTTGAAAATGATTGTTTTAAGTATAGTTTTTTTCAAAGATCATTAGAGAATGGAATAAAATTCCGGTGAAACTGTTGTGTTAACAAAAGTTTTCGTTCTCTTGAAAAACATGATTAGCATTGCGCTTGACAATGTGCCATGAATTTATTTCTTATCTGTTTGTAAGTATTGATGTTTTTGTGTGTCCATAACTGTTTTACTTATAGCACAGTACCACTCTTGTAATAGCCCCGCAATGGATGACAGTAGCAATAAATAAATTAATAAACAAAATAAGGCAAACAAGCAATCCAACAGATAAGAAATGGGGATAGCATTCGTCTGGGACAACCTCAAGGACTACGTCTAAGACGACGTCAAGAACGACGTCCTAGAGGACGACATCAAAGACGACGCTCTAGGACGACATCTAGGGCGATCGTAAGGGAGACCCTGGTGACGACGTCTAGAACGACCTTTGGGGCGATCGTAAGGACGACCTGTAGGACGATCTCGATAAAGATGGCGAGGATGTCCTAAACAACGTCAAAGACGACGTTTAGGACGACCTCTAGGATGACCTCTGGGACAACCTCAAGGACAACCTCAGGGACGCAGTCTAGGACGACCTCAAGAACGAGCTCTAGGAGACCTTTTCGGACAACCTTAAGAACGACGTCGAGGACGACGTCAAACTTGTCAGGTGCTTCGAAGAGGGTGCGAATGTCTAGGAGTGTGAGAATGTGAACTGAAACGCTCTATTTCGCATACCCACTGCACATTAGGAGGCCGTAGACACCGGGGGGAGGGGGGTAGCTAAGGAAATGCTATCGCAAGAACAGGACGAGCGTGCACATTGCGCGGTTCTCGGCAGCAGGCATGGCAGGCCGTCAGGGAGCGCGGCGATGCAAATCGGTCGGTGCTTCAGTGTTATGTGTGTGACATCGCTTCCGTGATCAAGTTTTCGTGACATCGATATCTCAACTTTGAAGCCCTTCCAAGCCCGGAGGAAGATGTAGTCCTACGTCAAGAAACTGAAACCTGTTCTGGGTATTCTACGGCACCACTTCGCAGACGATACACGCGTTGGGATAAGTGCTGCCGACAGATGGCGTATGCGGTGTCGAGGTAGACCCCGGCCGATTCGGGTTCCTTTGCGGGATCGTATGCATGCTATTGTAACTCGATTCGTCCGGCAGCACCTTGACGCGGCGCACGCAATTTTTCGGGAGCAATTATTACTATGCGTGCATCGTCTGCGAAGTGGCGACGTAGATTGCCGAGAACAAGTTTCTGAATCATTTGTGCTTCTTTGTTTTGAACTAGATAAACTTACTACCTAATTTTTTCGCTGTGAACTTCCACCACCGGCTTGCACCTCTTTAGAAAATTGCAGGGCGATAGGTTGAAAAACCGATTTTGCGGGCCATTTGAATTGCTCTAAAAGCGTTAATCTTCATGCTATAGATGCCCGCGCTCCTTTTTTCAAGCTGTCTGATCCATAGCGAAAGAAAGTATGTGAATTTTTCTGCGCGAGGAAGCAGCAACACAGCTATTCGTAACTATTCTCACTGTTCCGCCCTGCTGTAGCAACGGGTTCTGTTTCACATGGCTCAATCATTTACCCATGTGTCACAAGATGCAGGTCGACATCGGGAAAGACTTTTGGCGCACAAATCTACCGGTTTCTCAACGATGAAATGCTATGCAACGCGAGGAAGACGATACTAAAGGGCTGTATATACTCCGACGTTGAGCGCAGTGAACGCGGCGTAGCGCAGAACGCGCGCCTTTCATTGGCCGGCAACCAGGAACTCGAGAGCTGTGGCCAATCAATATCTGCGCGCGCTACGCTACGCCGCGCCCGTCGACGTTACGTTGGAGTATAAACGTGCCTTTAGAGGAATCTTGAGCGAGCAATAAATATCCACCTAAGGTTGTGTGCAGCAGGCACATTAAACCGATAAATTGTTGAACCGGGATTGTGCACAAAGACACCTACTCCTGGCGCCCTGCTCACGGTGTTCGCTGGGTCTTCGAAGTACCAAATGCCTGCACCTAAGAAAGTACAAAGGGAACTCCGTTTCAAAGCTGTCAGCATTTTCGCCCAAATGCAGAAAGCAAAAAAAAAAATGAAAGACGCTTATTAATCTTTGTGATGCGGAAATAGAGCGCACCTTTTCAGGAGGAGGAGGAGGGGAAGGTACAGAGGAGGATGGGAGAAGAGGATAATGGAAAAAGGGAGAGGGGTAGATGGAGGAAGAGGAGGTTAGAGGAGGAGGAGAGGTGGACGGGAGGAGGAAGGGACAGTATGCCCCTCCTCCTCCTGCGTACCTTCTCCTCACCTCGTCCCCCTTCCATCCTGCTCCCCTCATATCCTATTGCTTTTTTCCTCCCCTCTTCTCCCCTCCTCCTCTCCCCTCCTCCTCCCTTCCATCCTCCTCCTCTTTCCTACTACTACTCCTTTCTTCCTCCTCCGTCTCTCCCCTCCTTCTCCTTAACCGTACCTTCCCCTCCTCCTCCTCCGTGCGTGACGTCAAATTTCCCGCTAAATCTAACGGAGAAAATGAATTTGTTCATAGGTGGCGTGACATCTAGTCATGTAACGTCATTTTCCTCGCTATATCTATAGGGAAACTGAATTGGTAATCAAGTCAAGTGAAGCCAATTTCCCGACAAATTTAGTGGCGAAGTGATTTGCTGTTGAGTTCAAGTGACGTAAATTTTCTCGCTACATCTAGCGGAAAAACTTAATATGTCCATAAGTAATGTGATTCCAAGACACGGGACACTTGTTTCCCCGCTAAATTTAGCGGGGAAAGTGAATTGGTGTTGAGGTCACGTCTCGTCACTTTTTCCGGCTAAATTTAGCGTGGTTACGCCGACGTCGACGCCAACGGCGACGGCGACTCTGCGCAATCCGGAAACGGGCGCATCAGAGCTGCGCTCTCAAAACAGATGCGTCAGCTCCTCAAGCGGACTGTGAACAGTTCGAGCAAGATTAACCAAAGAGCTCGTCCTCCCGTACCTAAGACTCCATAGCCACACAAAGATGTCCTCGAGTATAGAAGTGACACGTCCTATGGCCGTGTAATGGCGCAGCTCCTGGCCGCCCAGTAGTGCTTCCAGCCAACTATGTGGAAGTGCCGAATTGCAACCATAGACGCCGTCATGCCTCATTGGAGAGGCCGTAAGACAGCTAGCGTGTATCCGTCAGTCCGGCCGTGACGTGCCGTTACAGCGTTTTGTTATAGCCGCTAGGTACAACCCGATTTTGCAGAAGTGGCCAATACGTTTCTGAAGATTATAAACTTTATTAAACCGTGCGCCAAAGTTTCGCGTTACTAACGGAAACTGGTGCCTTCACTCCCATGCATGAATTGAGCAAGCGACCTCTCGGACAGCAATCCCCAAAGTACGGTTTGCTCAAACACTGTTAAAAGAACCATGAAATGAATTTTCGTCTGAGATAAATTGGGATTTGACTAATCGCATATCGTTTAGTGCGTCAAAATAAACCTAGTATACTAGCATAGAAATGTTGAAGCCTGCTTTTCGGAACGAACATTTGAAAATATAGCGGACTATTTGGCACCTTCTTTCATCCGAATGTTCTCCGCCATTTCACTGTGATGTATTTGCGCTGCTCAAGCACGTCAGCCGTACCCAGTTCAAGCAACGGACACAAGCACTGCATAACTCGGACGTGTGCGCTCGTCAACACTAAATCCGTCGATGAATATTTGAATCAGCATTCGTGGCCAATTAGTGCCGTGACGGCACTTTGTACCACTTAAGAATGACAAGTTCTACGGTGTAGTTAAAGAGCACGGTGGAAGCTAGGAGTCAAAACCTCCAGTGCCCGAGCACGTCGCGAACATGTGATCTCTCATTTCGCTTTTAAGTTGGTGATTAAAGCTAAGTAGAAAGAATTTGCAAAATAAGGTCATGGTCCCTATAAAGCAGAAGATGCTTCTTTCTCAAATTTCCGTGAATCTGAATTGCTATGCACATTTTTGTTCACCCTCGTGCTCAGCTACGTAGTTCACATATCGGGCATGAGTGGAAAGAGAAAAAGCGCCACAACACAACCTGGAATTGATTAAAAAGTATTGAAATTAAGAAACAACAACGATCACCATTCGGGATGAAAAATATGAACAGGTTCCAAGATTCAAAATACCGACGACAGCTGGAATAAAGAGCATATCAAACAAATAATGCTTTATTTTTTTCTCCGTAAAAAGGACACCAGCAAAAGCGCAATCCTACAAACACAGACAGTTGGTCAGAAAGCACATTTCTTATGGTAGCAGTTCAATACAACATAGCCACTGCCACACTAGCCCTCTTTTCTGTCGGAAGTCATTTGCTTTTTTTGTTGCGGAGTGGCGATGTGCTTTAGCTTTAGCGAGAGATATTTCGTTAAACTTGCAGCAGACGTTAACTTCCCCGCTGTTCTTTTCAACCGACTTGTCGGAACTTGGGATGTTGAACTTACACAGACAGATATGTCTTCACTCATGCCAGTTTTGATTATATGCTCTAACAAAAAATACGCCTACGGCAGGATGTAGAAAGCTTAGCTTTAGCGCTATGTCACTTCACATTTCATCATTCTCACTAAATTTAATGAGGGTTTTTTCTCAAAAACTTTAGGGGAAAGGTAAAACGGCACACGGCAAGCGCCATTGTAATTTTTGCATAACTATTTATTAATCAAAGAAATGCACACTACTCATAAATTGAACGGGGGTCATATAAGACGCCAGTGCAACCGAACTGTTGTTAAACATATTGTACGATCCTCCGCTTTTTATCCAGTACGGGTCAGTGAGACATACTTTTTCTCTTGCCCTACTGTAGTAGAGTGATAAACATATTGGTTCACGTTTGTCTTCGGAGGAACAATATCGTGTTGGCAAGGTTCATTGGTGCCTTTCGAGATTCCATGTAAATACCTGCTTTTTCTGTCTTCGTCCTTCTGTTCTTGCAGCGTGGACGAGTCTCAAAGAGAGACACGCCAAATGACGCAGCGGCGACGCTACAGCGGCGCAGCCTGGGGGCTTGCCGGGCTCCTACTGCTGTGCGCATGTGTTTCGTCTTCTGCCAGGGAGTACTACGCCCGCTGGGATCATCTGGACAGCAGGCCTGTGCCAGCGTGGTTTGACCAGGCCAAGGTGAACGAAAAGAAAAGCGTGTTGGAGGCGGGTGTTGAAACTACAGTAAAAATCAAAGCTGGCTCATGTATCCAACAAAGTGAAAGCATCTGAACGTTACATCCTTTGATACAAAACAGCAAAAACGAAAAACACATTATCAGGAACATATTTCCCGACCCCACTAAGAAAATATTGTCACGAAGTAAGGCGAAGAGACGATACATTATGAACTGAAAAGAAAAGTTTAATCGGCGAACTTGTGCCAAACAAAATAAAAAGGGCATCGATAGAGCTGAGATGCGGGCGGCGATTGGGTGGCGTAAGAGGAAAGAGAGCGAGACAGACTCAACAAGGTCGCGGGCAGCTCCTTATGTAGTGTGCGTCGGCATTGCGAAAATTCGGCCAAGTAGGATCGAGCATCGAGCGTTATGGGTGAGAATGAACAGGAACTTTCCAGAACAATAAACTGGGGCGAAAATGATAAAAGTTACGCCCCGAGTAAGAAGAAACGCGAATCTTCTAGATTCCCATAACCGGACGCTGCTTGCTCGGCCCTGAGAACGGTAATATCGTCTATATTGTATCGTTTATACTTTGTCCCACAGTCACTGGGCAAAATGACGACGACAATGGTTACCGTGAGCCAAACGGGGATTCGGAGAAAGACACGTCCCAATATTCGATCTCAACACTTACGTGCAGTTAAAACCTTTTATGTTGTACGAAGCTTGAGTGGTGGGCAAATAACAGTTAAGGGGCAGAAAAGCGACGTCTGGGACACATACAAAAGGGACCGTGTCAGAGGGGAGCTCCACCGCCCCTCTTCTCCAGCAACTTTCGCTACACTTTTGCCCCCGTACTTTTGGTAAGGGCTGTCACTTGCTCCGCCTCCGGCACTCTGATTTTTTTGAAGAGGCGGCAGCGTTTACTTTTTTAAGTTACAGTGAAACGAATTGTAGTCTGATTGGTGTGGACTGAGGAAACACAACCCAGGTTACAAGGACGTAGAGCCGAATTATTTCTATCGCGAACAGTAGGCCATTGCGTGGACGCTTTTTGAGACGAGTGCTATGAGAGTGTTTTGATTAAACTTGCGATCACAAAGAAAACATACAACGAGTCCTAGCCGAACGCTCACTCAGCACTCAGGTTCAATATGTGACCAGCGCTAACTCAAAATAGTTGTATAAAATTCCTCACCACAGCTTTTTATCCAGTTCATGCGGCAGGGTTGTGCTAACAGGGATCATGTGGCGCGTTGGAGCGTCGCGAGAAACATATACGTATCTTTGACACCAGTCGACACTCCGAGCGTTTCAACCACATCGAGTGCTACCACACCTTCGTTGCATTTGACTACATGTGTAACTCAAGTGATTTACATCGTCAATGCACGACGTGTGGGCGTACTACGCAGGTGGGTGTACTGCTCTACTGGGGCGTGTTCTCGGTGCCCAGCTTCGGCTCCGAGTGGCTCTGGTACCACTGGAAAGGGCGGCAGAACAGCCTCTTCTCGGACTTCATGCGCGCCAACTACAGGCCCAACATCACGTACCAGGAGTTTGCATCGAGGTTCACCTGCGAGTTCTACAACCCCGAACACTGGGTCGATCTACTACAGCGATCGGGCGTCAAGTGAGAGCAAAAGACACGATCGGCTGCGACGCAGTTAGCGCCCTTTAAAATATAACTGTTTTGAGGTCAGAGTCGTTGGTTTTAGACTAATGGAATACAGGTTTATCTAAACGCTCACAACTTGAAAAAAAACCGGGCGCAGTTTATATTTTAAATATTGTGCTACGTTAATAGTTCTTCGGCGTTATTGAATACCTCCAAAATCTCATTGGCTGCTGAGCTATTATAAGACACTCGGGACTCTACATGCCTCGCGTTTCATAAGCAGGCGCAGTGACTACTAGCTTGTTTATATCGGAGTACTAATATGCGTTTGAGAAATGTCAAAAAAGAACTGTCTTGGGGCATCATTTGCTTCACGAAAACGAAAGATTTCTTGTGAACTCTTCATTTAAGTGTTAAGCAATACATCGGAAGTGAAACTTGGGATGCAGTGCTTCTATTGTAATAAGAAAGGGCACATCGGCTGTTATCCGAAATGTATTTGATCTAATCCTAACATAAACGTTCTGTGCCTTGGTGTTTAGATACTTACCCATGTTTACTTCATCGCTTCTGAATTTTACGTACCAGAATGTGCTTGTTTGCTTCAAAACGTTTCGCGCACGCTATCCTTTATTCGCGTTTGACTAAAGCACATTAACCCGGCAGTCGGACTTCAGCGTTTCCTGCAAGGAACTATCACAGGACTTTTGTGGTACTTTCTTGTTGTGTTTTTGATCACTGACAAAAGACCATCGGGTGTTTGTATCTATCATAGGATATTAGCAACTCTCAACAGTTGGACAGTTGCAGACCGCGTGCTTTAAACAAAAGTAGATGTTCCTGATTGCCAGTGCATAAATATTTATTTTCTAATATTTTAAAGATATACAGGAACGAAATTTCGGCGCTTATTACTCAGTTTTACGTGTTCAAGGGAGCAGCATCACATCCTACACACCAATCTATTGTTGAAAAAGACACGGAAAAAAATTTCAATCGAATTAAGCGATTACCAATTGGCACCTGGTTGATGTCGATAAAGCCTCTGTTTGTAATGCCCGTCTAAGAACCCTGACAGGTGGTGATGATGCTTGTCTCGCCTCACTTTACATGCTTTGAACCGGACGTCATTCCGTCAGCTCTCTGTCCACCACGAGACAAGAGGCGAAAGGGGAACTTCCGTCTCACCGGGATTTTTGTTTTGTCCCTCATCTCGCTATTTCTTTTACAAAAAATTCGCACAAAAGCAGCTTTGGGGCTAGTTGTAGTGGCCCGATCACTGGCCTGCCTCGGCCGCTTCGGTGGCTGGCATGGCTAGGGCATCCTGTCGACGTCAGCCTCGCCGCAGCTTTGCTCATCCCAAGACAATCTATGTCATGATTGCGCCGGATATCACATGCTGTCCGTTTGCTGCTCTCCGATTGCCAAAGTGGCCCGTTTACAAAAAAATATACAGTCATCAGGTTAAAAATACAGACGTGCGATTGTCATTTACGGATATTGTGGATCATAATCACCCTATTTTTGAACACGTCGGATATATCTCAAATTTCGTTGAAGCACCTCTTTCAGAATAGTGATCATTCACGGAATACGCTGTGAACAACTGATAACTTCGCTTGGTTGCATGCTCACCTCTTTGCGCAAAGCGAACGCCGCAGGGCGGAGTTCTTCGCTTCTTATCAGCCTTTAGTAGAGCACATGAGACTAGCACATGACGAGAGACAGAAGCGACATGTGCGCTGGGATAGTAAAAAGGTTTAAGCTTGGAGCGGACACATTTTGTGTTCTAGAGCGCAGGTGTTAGCGCCCGTTTCCAGTTTGAACGGCGTGGCCGTCGGCGTAACCGCGAGCGTTGCATTATGGGACGTCACAGGTTCCCCGCTAAATTTAGCGGGAAACTGAACTGGTGTTGAGGTCACGTGACGTAGATTTCCCGCCTAAATTTAGCGGGGACACTAACCCGCTAAATTTAGCGGGGAAATGTTTTCGCTAAATTATCGGCGAAGTTTTTCCGCTAAATTTAGCACAGAAATTGAGGTCACGTGTCCTCAACAGCTCATTCAGGTTCCCCGCTACATTTAGCGGGCAAATCAACGTCACGTGATCTCAACACCAATTCAGTTTTTCCACTAAATTTAGCGGGGAAAATGACGTCACATGACTTCGTGTCACGTCATCCATGAACAAATTGTGCGGGAGGAGGAGAGGAGGAGGGAAGGACGAAGAGGAAGAAAGAAGACGAGGACGAGTAGAGGAGGAGGAGAGGAGGAGGAGGAGGGCATATCCCTCGCCGTCGTACCCTCCCTTCTCCCTCAAAAGCTGCGCTCTAATTTCGCGATACAGAGATTGGTAAACGTCTTTTTTTTAGAAGCCTTCTGACATTTTATAGTGACCAGCCCTCTCTAAGAAAGTTTCCGAGTCGCCATGGCAGAATACGACACACCAATTTACCAATCGCATTAAGGATAAAAAAAATATCGGCGATGAGCTGCGACTAGTCGGACACGCTTACCATACACGTATAAGTAAAATAAAGCGCCTTCTATAGTGTGTGTAGTGTGAACGAGAGGAGGATTTTTAATGACGGAGCTCAACACTCAGATATTTAGTCGTAGACAAGTTAAGAATGTACCACATAAATACCATCACATTCCAACCACATCCTCAAATAGCTTTAGAGATCAACCAAGTTAGCGCGTTGCGGACTTATACTAGCTGGTGGTAATGAGATTGTGGGAGCTTCAGCTTCTGTCGCATTTGCTTACTTGTATCTGATCATAGAAGAAAATTAGTTCCTGTTTGGTTCTTGTTTCTCGCGCAGATACGCAGTGTTCACAGCAAAGCACTTCGAGGGTTACGCGATGTGGCCATCCAAATACTCCTGGAACTGGAATTCCCAGGACGTGGGCCCTGAAAGAGACCTGCTTGGTAAGGATGTGAAAGTGTCGTGGCCTCCATTAGCAAGAGGTAATACGTCTGCAATATGCCACAATGTATTTCGAGCACCTAAAATATATTAAAACATATTGATCATATTGTATCTAAGATTGTGAAATGTATTTCCGTTAATATAATGAAATTATGGTTTTCAAAAGTGCAATTTCAGTATTTTTCAATATGCCAAAATACTTTAATGCATGCAACCATAATATATTCCAAATACATTTCAGATTTATTTTGTCAATAAATAGCGAATACTTATAAGTATACTTTTAATATTACAAAATTATTTTTGTGTGATTAAATAGAAAAGAAAAGAAAAACATATTTTTGTACCTTAGGAGGAAAAAAAACGCTGAAGAAATACTACTTTCACAAAAAATAACAGCTCGTGGTCCGGCAACGGTCAATTTAGGACCCAACGTTCAAGTAGGCATGACAGGCATGCGGTGACCCGTTATCTTAATGAAAGTGTTTCTCGTTAATTTAAGCGTCTTTGGTGCTGTAAACGCAATCACACTCAAACTAACTTTTGTGATACAATCTCTTAAAATTATTTGATCTTCAATTTATTCCTCTTTTGTCAAAAATTAACTTTTACTTCTTTGAATATTATGTCCCAAAAATGACCACCTCCGAAATTTCAGTTCCGCGAAGTGCTGCCATCTAGGAGAGGCGCTGCGCACCCGCGTGCTTGTTTGCGAGGTCTTTTTTTGGTTCGAGAAAGCATCATTTAATTTAAAACCAAGAAAAACAAAACGAAAAAACATACATAACGTATGGTTTTGGAGATAAATAAGGAGATAAATAAAAGATGACCGCTGCTTAGATGCAGTGAATGATTTCAGGAACAAAAAATGTCAGAGTACAAGAAATTGTGTTTATCAGACAACTTCTCACCGCAAATTTGAACTATCACATGGAGAGTTCGGTGACCAACAGCAACGACCTCCACATTGGGGCACGGCAAAGTGAGCTTCTTCCATCAGGCACTTGGCTCTCGGTTAAATGATGACAGATCTTAACATCTCCGTACCTTACACAAGCCTTCCCCCGGTGGTCAGAAACGCTCCACACGTTCCTCACGAGCGGCATGTGTAATGCACTTGAAACCTCTGAGTTTTACGTCACACCCAGTGGTGTGTTTTTTTTTTTTTTCTCTTCGTCTATTAAAATGTTCGGGTCTAATGCTTGTGATAATAAAATTCTCGGGACAAAGATACACCTCAATTCACCTCTAACTCGTTGAAACCTCGCCCTTTGATTCCCCTGGGAGCACTTAATTTTTTTTTCGGCAGGTGAAAAAATATGCATGGTGAGGCTCCGCAGAATTATCATGAAAAATAAGACTGGTCACAGTTACGGCCGATGTAGCTCGTCTCGAAAATCCATATTATTCTCAAAATGCTCTTCTTGTTCAATGGCTTTCACCATCGAGCGGCAGTCAGCAGATCTTCGTATTTTGTTTATGACTTGCTCCTTCACAAGTCATTGCATAAAAATTGATATTACAAGCAGTTTTAATATCAACTGGTGAACGCAAAGAGCTTGCACTGGACATTTGGCAACGCGCGTTTTGCAAAAACAAAATAAAATTTTAATTACCCAATCGAAATAAAACCATACCACATTTGCACAGTTCATAAACATAAAGGCTATATTTCACCATTCTAATGTGCTGGCGTTTCGGCGATGTTTCGAACTGGTTTGCTTGATAACTTGATTTAATTTGTATTTAAAACAAATTTCCACCTAAGGCTTTCTTCTTTTCTTTTTTTTTTTTTTTGAGAGACAAACGGAAACGTAGGTACAGGAACGAGCTGGGTGTAAATTTAACAAAATAGCGGAAAATCCCGATACTATAGGATAACAAATGGGGAGGCGCTGTGTTTTAGCCTTCGTGTCTTTCCTGTCCCACTTTTTTACCCGTTGCAGGAATTTTTCGTAATTTTATTTTGAAATGCATGCCAGCAACTTTATATTTCCAGTGTTTCTCCCTATGGTCTTTTGAAGAAGTGTGCCTTCCTGCAGGTGACTTCGCCCGAGTCCTGAGGGCCACTAGCCGCGTCAAGCTCGGACTCTACTACTCTCTCTACGAGTGGTTCAATCCCCTGTTCCTCGATGACAGGGAAGCCAGCTACAAGAAGAACGAATTCGTTAGGGTAACTTCACCCGCTTAATTTAACCGTCGAGATGAAAGGAGTGCTCTTCTTCTTGTATTTTTTTTTTCAGAGTAAAGAAAGGATAACCGGGAGAGATATGATAATCTAAAGAGGCGTGGTTCGCTACCCGTCTAGGAGATGAGACAATCTGAGACTGTGAAATCAGAGAAGTAGTAAACGCAGCGATGGTACGAATTACATGGTAACTTATTTAAGGTGACTGCCTTTCTCATGAAACTTTCTAGTAAACATTTTTTCTGACTGGCCAGTTCACAAGGCGTATTTCAGAAAACCTTGGCTCCGGGACTGTAGCTGTCACTCCTCCAGGAGGTCAGAAATATAAACGGAGTCGTAGAGGAGAAAACAATAATCGTTTAATTGTGTCCATGATTGCTCGCAATTATTCACCGGGATGATTAGACGGATCCGACAAGCTGGAGTTGATTCATAAAGTATCCACCATTTCCGTATAACATCCGCCATTCTTGATTGGGGCGCCTTGTGCATAAAGCTTGTTCTCATTTGTTTTATTGGGACAGTAGGGAGTTCTAAGCAAATAATTGTCGTGCACTCTACCGAGCTCTACCTCGCTTTTCGTGCTGCTAAAATAAATTCACGCATCGCCGAAATCTTCAGTTTGTACCGATTGTTTCCCTTGCGGTTAGGCTAGAAAAGTGTATATGGGTTAGAAAAGAGTTTTCTGCGATGCACTCACTTCGGGTGTTCGCTTTCCTGACTATTCATTCACACATTTTGCCTGTGAGCATTTGAGCAGGTAAATAATCTACTTTCTAGAAAAATGTTATTCCAAATATAAACTCACGATATATTTTATTTTATAATTAACCTTAAATTACAAGGTCAATAGGTTATATAACTTTACTAGCAAATTAACCCACCTACAGTCGGCCCTCCCATATTTCTCAAATACATGATGGTGTAATAAATTGTTAGAATGTCTAGAGCTGATACCGTAGAGAGCGTTTGAAATTTAATTAAATGGCAGTTCCCTCTTGCGCCTATTGGTCGCACGTGCGTGTGGGCGCTGTCATGTGGCGAGGACGATAACAGGCGCAGAGGCGGGGACGCTTGTCGACGATCAACGCTCGCTCCACCTCCTCCCGCTGTGTATTGTAAACACGGCCCATAATCTTCATGAACCCAACGGAGCAGTTAGAAATACTCAAATATATCCGCGGAGAAACAGAGGGCGAGGGTGAGACGAGAGCATGCTCGAAGTCTGAACGCCGAGCATAGCTTCCTATATACTGACAAAGCCTGGCAGATCGCCACGAGAAGCGGCCGCCGAAATGAAAAAGGTGGAGCGGCAGACAACAAATGAGAGGAGGGCCACGTGACTGGCGCCCCGCTGCGGCGAGATGCCGAAACACACTTCTCCCGAGCGAACAAGTAAGTTTTGGGTCCTTGCCACCACTGCAAAATCTGTGCGCTGACGTACAGGTTTCCCGAGTAATGGCTCTTTGATGCTCTGTGCTACCAGATCATCGCGCTCCAAATCTGAGACCGGGCACTCTTTGGCTCCCTTGTCGAACTGCCAGCGCTTTGTGACAATAGAGGAGAATATGGCGAAAGGCCAAACGTCGGACGCCGATGTCCCTAGCTCTAACAAGTCCGGCGAGTGTCCAGCGGGGAAAAAGGCAGCTAGCTTTAGGTCTTCACTCACACAAGAGCTCGCCGTTCTGTCGTTCTCGCGCGCTGTTCCTTCCTCCTCCCCCTCAATTATAGCGTTACTTCAAGAGTGCAGCACTCTTGAAGTAACGCTATAGCTTCGACAACGTAGCACGAAATGGTTGACGCCGAACAACGAGAAATTAAGATACGTGGGGGCGTACGAAATTTTTACCTTCACGCTCCTTTGTTTGGTGATTCGCTTTACGTAGTTCTGATGAGCTAAAGCCGCAATTTAGTTGGTTGCGAAGCGATGATTTGGAGGCCCGAGGCTCGCCACACCCTTTCATTTTTAAGCTGTTATAACCACTCAAAGCTGAAGAAACGAGGGTGCGACTCCTGATGTTCGTGCTTCCAGCTTCGTAATTCCTTATACTGTACTTTCATAGGCTTATGTCGCTATCCCAGTGACTGAAGAACGAGATCAAGGTGCTGGAGCCTCGCCACGCCTTGTGTCGTTTCCTTAGCTCTCAAAGACTGCAGTGACAAACTATAGTGAGACTATAGTGAAGGCTAAGACTGCTCTGTTTTTTTCATCTACTTCAGCACAAGATAGCTCCGGAGTTGCGTGACCTGGTCCGCAGGTACGAGCCGGACCTGGTGTGGTCCGACGGAGACTGGGAGGCCCCGGAGAGCTACTGGGAGAGCACCAAGTTCCTCGCATGGCTCTACTCAAACAGGTGAGACGGTCCTTGCACCTGGTGGGTCGCCCTTTTAGAATTAGAGGCCGTGCGCTGAAGTTTTCGTCGCCGGAACACACTGAGGGAAAAGACAAAACAAACTGAGCGCGGTCTTCGCTTTATGCCTGTCTCTCTCTTTCTTACCCTCTCTCCTCTTACCCTCCCCATTTCTTGGTCATATGACACGCTAATTCAGCCTCTCCATTCCTCTCTCCTTTTTTCCGACTCCCTCCTTCTCCCCATCGCCATACGGAGCTACCCCCCCCCCCTTTCCACAGTTGCCCTTCCCTCTTCCCCTAGTTACTTGACATACCAATTCTGATTCCCCCAAATATATAAATATATAAGGTCCTTACACCCGGACCGATTATTTAATGACAACCAAACAATTGAATGCATCTCTTCTAAATACGGCATTTCATGCACTCTAAAAAAGAGGTGTATTATTACACCCTTTATCCCATATAATACACCCCAAAAACTTCTGTTCGACGTACAGCGCACTGACAACGATCTGACGGTACTAACTTTCACGAGAGGCTTGATAGCCGTGTGATACAACTTATTAAAATAGTTAATGTACGTGTTACTACAAAAAAAATAGTCGGGGTTTTCTTGATCCTACTGCAAAACCTCAGTGTTTTCTTTCTATGGTCTTTGACACGCACTTTAGCTATTTAATAAGTTATATCGCACCGTTATCAAGCCCCTCGTAAAATTTGGGGTCGTATGTTCGACTATAGTGCTCTGTACGTCGAACTAAAGTTTTGGGGTGCATTATATGGGACAAAAAGGTGTAAGGTGATACCCTTTTTTTCTTGGAGTGTGCGCTATAGGAGGTTGAAGTTAAAGGTCGCTGCCAATTTTACAATTCAAGTCAACCGAACGGCCCGCAGATTCGATGTGCGGTCTGTGAAGATTTTTAAATGCGACAAATATCAAACCATTATGTAGCGATTCATCGACAGATATCTAAAAGTTACAGACTGGATGTAGTGATCAAGTTTTACGCGGAATCGGTTCCTAACGTTTTATGATGGGCGACAGATATTGTGATGCGCTGCGGTGCAGTGGTCTTTCTCTGGTCACAAAAGATAAGTTGGAACAAGTTGAACCAAGAACAAAATAGAGATAAGAGAAGCATTACAACTTCTGTTTGTAATATTCACCACATTTCGCCGAACGTTTAAAATATTACTTTACAAAATATTTACAGAAGTTTTCAGCAGCACCAACAGAGTTGTGTAGTAAAGGTGTCAAAAATCTTGTTGCATAATTCGACATATAGGCTAACGCATAATGAGGCAACACATGAAATATATTACACATCAAAATGTATTAGAAATGAAGTGCTTTATGAAACAGTTTTCCTAACTTTATCACATAAAAGCGTAATTTTATTTCTGGATACGCCTAGCTCACCCAGACTGTGCATTTAATTAGTGCGCTGCTTGGACACAATTCTGTCACTTTTCTGAAATACAATGTGCTATAATGGCAACTATAATACTACTGCTTTTAAATGTCGATAAACAGCGCGATATCATAATATTGTAATATGTTCCTGTGCATCGCAGATGTATTGCTGCGTGATTGCTGACACACTTCTTCAGCGCTGGTGAAAACTTTGGATATTCTAGACATTAACGGTTCTAGATAAACAACCTAAGTAAACAGATCGCATATTTTATTGCTTGCGTCATCTCGTTTACTAAACCTTAGATCTTATAATTTATGGTTTTCTAAAATTCCGACCCTTAGTGGAATTCATTTCGGTTTCTTACGTCCACACAGCACCGTCAAAGATACAGTGGTGACAAACGACCGCTGGGGCAAGGGCCTGTGGTGCAAACACGGCGACTTCAGGAACTGCAAGGACGGATACAATCCAAGTGAGAGAAACACACCCTGAGGGGGTGCCTTTGATGGTCACACTAAATATATTATTCGCGTCCTGTCTCCCAACAAGAAGCGGAACCTCTAAGTATCAACTTCATTTATATGTCAAAACACGGTCGATAATATAAATGGCCTTTGAAGTTACCAGCTGTACATAAAATATTATAAACACTAAATAATTATACATCCACACCGCTGGATTGTCAACCATTTAACAACGCCACTTCTTTCTTCTTTTTTAGCTATCAAAATGAAGGTGTTGTTTTATCGTATTTTCTTCTTCATCCTCTTTTTCAAAGTTGCAATGTGACCACAACAGACCATCTCGAAGCTCATTGCCGCGCATGCCAATGTGGAACAAGAACGTCCGACCTAGCCATCTTGGGAAGACATCCATATTAGCCGGCCGTGAACTGTTGGAAGCCTCCTCCATTGTAGACCATCACGAGAAGATAGTATTCTTCCGAGGGTCCACAGGAGCGAGACTGTGAAGAAGACGATGAAAAAGAAAATAGATAAAAATTACCGTCGTTCCGATTGGTAAGAGAGAAGTCGCGTTATTAAATGGTTACTAGTCCAGACGTGTGCACGCATGATTGTTCTGTGTCTCTTAGTCTCTGTTATTTTATGTTCACCTGGTAAAGTCCCAAGTTATGAACCAACTAGTTCAGCTTTAACCCGAAACAAGATATAAATTGAATTTTTTTTTTACGTTGAAAGGAATCAATCAGCGGATGAGCAATAGTTTTTTTGGATCATTCCAGAAGGCATCGCAGCAAGGGAAATTGTGGGGTTGTTCCGATCTGCTCTTGTGCCGACTCAAACCCTTTGTTTATTCCGGAAGCTGTACAATTAATTATCTCTTATAATTAGAAGCTCCGAGCTCACACATAATAAACACAACACTGAAGGGGGTCTACATATGCTCTGTCTTTCTTTCCTTCTGCCTTATCGACGTTCTGCAAAGTCGTCCTCTATTCCCGTATAATCTCACGTGCCGTACATACTGTTAGAGGCGGGGTTTGAGCCGCACGTCCGGGAGCTTCCTGGCTCGTGACGACGACCATTCCCCGAAGTGAAGAACCCAGGGGTCCAGTGGAGGTGGGAGAATTGGTAACGTAACGAACGGTTTAATTACATGGTTGCGATACAGTCGTCAAATCCGAGAGAACTCCTGAGCAGCCTCGCGCTCCGCCTTATATAGGGTCCGTTTTCTCCCTCACTCCCCGCCAGGGCAGCAAGTGCGCAGCAGCAACCCGCCGTCAAGTGCGTCGTAGCAAGGTCCGCCGCGTCGTAGCCAGAAGTGCGTCGTAGCCATGGTCCTCCGCAATTAGGTCATGCCTCTCTCCTTTCCTGAGCGCGCCAAGCCCCACGCACGCACACACGTCCCGTTGACGTCACGGACTCGTTGAGACCTGTCTCCGCAGTTAGGCCCGGCTCTCTCCCCTTCCGGAGCGCACCAAGCCGCACGCACGCACACACGTCCCGTTGACGTCACGGGCGCGTTGAGACCTGTCTCCGCAGGCGCAGACACGTAGGCGCCGGTTCCGTACTCGTCGGGACTCGTTTCGCGTAGGCCCCGTCCAGCAGGCGACGTTCCCGGACAGATCATGACTCGTTTCCGCCGCGTTGAAACTCGGAAGAAGGTCGCCGAAGGTTCCATTCTTAACAGCCCCTCCGGGGCCAGGGAAACCTCGAAAGGCCGGTGGTACAATCGCTGGCCTGAAGAGGTGGGCGTGGAGTAGGCCTTGAGAAGACGCTGCAAGCACCCAACAAACTCCCAAACCTCTTACAACGGAGGCATTAGCGGAAACGTCCCACACAACACCACGCCACACCGCAGTCAAACGCTCGGAATTCGCCAGAGACCCGCCAGACTGGATTACGGATTACCATAATTTGCCAAAACAATGCGAATTGACCCGCTGTCGCCAAAACAAAACTCATTTTTCCAACGAGGTCACAATGAACAAAATACAAAAGACAAAAACTCTTTGCAATTTGTGAGGTCCTTTTGGGGTTTTAACGAAGTGCCCCCACTTAGATCCTCATTCCCGTGGATGACGAAGACCTCTGAGATCATCCCTACTGTTTTTCGTGATGCCAGAAAAATCTGCTCAACCCATCGGCATTGCCGTTAAATTTGCCTTTCCTTTTTCTTGCCCTGAAGTCGTAGTGATCGATTTTCACGTGATTTCTAGACGTGAAAATGCGGTCCTTATAGCGCCGATAAAACAATCCGCCTTTTTCATGCCCCGTCACATTGGTCCTAGCAATCTCCTGAGCTGTACCGTGAAACCCTGACACACTAGGGTCGCTCTTCTGCTCGACTGTCAAAGACACTCCGTCTGCTCGTAGCAGAGGACCAAAGTTACGTGACGCCGGAGCTACGAGAGATATTTCACTGATCCCGTCTTCCTCCGCCTTTTTCGCCGGCTCGTTGGGACGGCGTACACTTTCTAGTGCTACGAGGTCAGGCTGTTCTACAATCTGGTCCCTCTCATCCCGTTTCTCTGCCTCGAACTGTGGTAGTGCCTGCTCCCCGACAGCTGCCTCTGGCTCTGGATCACTCGTCAACAAAGGGGCGAGCTGACGCGATTTGGACCTCGTACCTGACTGAACTAGTCCCTCTCCCAGTTGTTGACCCCTCTCGCGCAGCAGGAATTCTGACCGGTTAGAAAACAAATAAGGATACTCCAACGGGACTGTTTGCGAGACAGCCGCCTCTGTCACTAGCTCTCCGAACGGGCCAGTTATCCTTACCGTCGCCATAGGCAGACAGACACTGTGCTTTTCGAGCAGCTGCTTGATCCAAACTACCTTTCCAGTAAAATCGGATGTCGTTACATACGATGGATGAACAACGTCCATCGTCGCTGCACTGTCCCGAAGCACCCTGCACGGCTTTCCGTTTACCTGGAGCTCGTGAAGATAGGGACGAAGGAGCTCCAGGTCCTCGTCACTACCGGTCACGGTCGAGAACACAACCCGCGGTTTCTTACATCTGGCCGCTGTGTGTCCCGGCTCCTGACAGTTGTAGCACAGGAACGGCTTCCTTGCCTCGAACTGCCCTGTTTGGCTTTTCCGCGCCTCGTCTCCGTTCGAGTGTTCTGCGCTCTTTTCTGGGACCTTTTGTCCTGCTTCGGGCTTCTCGGGCCCGTTTTCTCGCGAGCCGTTTCCCTGTCGGAAGGTCTTGCGCTGATCGCTCCGGCCGGGTTCGCTTTCCTCTCCGCTCAGCTTTCTACGCGTTGCGTACTCCTCGGCTAGCTCAGCGGCCCTTTCGACAGAGTCGACTCCTACCCTGTCCTGCACCCAGAGCTTGACTGACTGCGGAATGCTACGAAAGAACTGTTCGAGGCACACACACTCGACTACCTTGTCTCGGCTTTCGTACACTTCCTCGCTCTTCAACCATTCTATCAAATTGGTTTTAAGCCCGTAAGCGAATTCCGAGTAGCCCTCGCTGCTCTTTTTGGATGCGTTTCTAAACCTTTGACGGAACGCCTCGGCAGAAAGGCGGTACCGTTTCAAAAGGCTGGACTTCACCTTGTCGTAGTCGTCCGCGTCTCCAGCACTAAGGCGCGCGACAACCTCTGCAGCCTCACAGGGCAACAAAGTCAAAAGCCGTTGCGGCCACGTTTCTGGGGCGAAGCTCAACTTCTCACATGTCCTCTCAAAGTTCACTAAGAATAGGCCCACGTCTTCCCCAACTTTAAACGGCTGCATGAGCTTCTTCATTTGATACGACTCGGTCTCACTTGCTCGTACCGGAGCCCCAACTCTACTGTTCTGCGAGTTTAATCGCTGTTGTTCAATTTCGAGCTCTAGCCTTTTCAGCGCTCGCTCCTCTGTCGCAGCCTGCGCTCGTTCCTCTCTCGCTGCAGCCTGCTCTCGTTCCTCTCTCGCTGCAGCCTGCTCTCGTTCTCCGTTCCTCTCTCGCTGCAGCCTGCTCCCGCTCTCGTTCCTCTCTCGCTGCAGCCTGCTCGCTCGTTCCTCTCTCGCTGCAGCCTGCTCCCGTTCTCGTTCCTCTCTCGCTGCAGCCTGCTCCTGCTCCTCTCTCGCTGCAGCCTGCTCTCGTTCTCGTTCCTCTCTCGCTGCAGCCTCGCTCTTAGCGTTCAGAAGCAGTTCCCACGCAATTTTAATTTCCTCTACTTCTGCGCTCTCTGAAATCGCTTTACTGATCTCAGATTTCTTCATCTTTTGCTCCACCTCCACACCCAATTCTTCACACAAACAGAATAAATCTGTTCTCAGTAACCTCATTAGATCCATGATCGCTGCTCTTTAGCTTTGGCTTTGTTCTAAAACTTGTCGCAAGGTTGTACACAAACCTAGCGCACGAGTCAAACACTAAGGATTCCCAGCAGTTCAAAATTAATTACCCATAATCTGAAGCCTGGCGAATCTCAAAGCAAAGTCCAAACGCTCACCCGCAGATGTAGCACGATGTCGCATGGTCCGATCCCAACCGCTGCCAACCAGTTGTTAGAGGCGGGGTTTGAGCCGCACGTCCGGGAGCTTCCTGGCTCGTGACGACGACCATTCCCCGAAGTGAAGAACCCAGGGGTCCAGTGGAGGTGGGAGAATTGGTAACGTAACGAACGGTTTAATTACATGGTTGCGATACAGTCGTCAAATCCGAGAGAACTCCTGAGCAGACTCGCGCTCCGCCTTATATAGGGGTCCGTTTTCTCCTCACTCCCCGCCAGGGCAGCAAGTGCGCAGCAGCAACCCGCCGTCAAGTGCGTCGTAGCAAGGTCCGCCGCGTCGTAGCCAGAAGTGCGTCGTAGCCATGGTCCTCCGCAATTAGGTCATGCCTCTCTCCTTTCCTGAGCGCGCCAAGCCCCACGCACGCACACACGTCCCGTTGACGTCACGGACTCGTTGAGACCTGTCTCCGCAGTTAGGCCCGGCCTCTCTCCCCTTCCGGAGCGCACCAAGCCGCACGCACGCACACACGTCCCGTTGACGTCACGGGCGCGTTGAGACCTGTCTCCGCAGGCGCAGACACGTAGGCGCCGGTTCCGTACTCGTCGGGACTCGTTTCGCGTAGGCCCCGTCCAGCAGGCGACGTTCCCGGACAGATCATGACTCGTTTCCGCAGCGTTGAAACTCGGAAGAAGGTCGCCGAAGGTTCCATTCTTAACACTACTTTAAACGACTTATTTTTCAGAGGCTCTCTGTTGGCGATTTAGGTCAAAGAAACTGGACTGGAATAATTCAGGTTCTCATTTTCATGACTAGGTGGCATCTCACTATAGATTCAGGATGAACATTTTGCATGATCTGTTCGCGGAAACTTTTTTGCATAGTGTAGACGATTCATGTGGGCAGGTGGGTCCTTTTTCGAATTAAGTCGCTTAGAGTACATAAAAACGTCACAATGCGTCGGCGCGAGCGGTGGGACGCTGTATATTTTGGAAGATCCAAGGTTCTGAGGGGACATGATGCAGTCACTCTAGTGTAGTCAGAAGTATGGGCCTCACCTCCTGGTTTCTGTACATCTTTCCTCACTTCTTGATGATCATGGAATCAGCAGTAGAAATGATGCTCAGGCAGTTCTTTATTTTTTTCATTTTACTTATAATACATTAACTATATCATTCCGTTTGCTAACGAACTTTTTCGGGATAAGAATAAGAAATGTGTTTTTAATGTCAAGAGAGAAAGAATAAAATTACAAGTGCGTTTTCAGTAATCAGCAAATGAAGTACACTGTGTCGTCCCCTATTAGAAATAAAAATATGTTTGAACTAATTTATTTTTAATGTTCGTAAACTTCAACAATACCACAGGTATATTTATCACGTGGCATGCCTACGTTAATTAAATCCTCCTCTTGAGGATGAAACGTGAAAATCACATTCTCTTCTATACTCACCCTGCGGTCTGTTGATGTTCAGACAAAAGGAAATCAAATCATGTTCCAAAATGTACTTTTTTATGCAATGATGTTTCCATTCATTCGTCCCTTTAATGGGCACTAAATGCTGTTCGAGATTATTGTTTTATTGTCATAACTCAATCTACAAGCTCAGTATCCTAAAAAATCCAAAATTGCATTCATACGTTGACGGTTTTGCCTATTAAACAATTTATCAAGATTGCGACAGTTAAGGTTGTCGCAGAACGACCATGAAAGATGGTGCGTGCCATAGACCGTGCTGAATATGATCGAACGACGCGCGGCGCTTGTCAGCCACTCACGAGCGATAGGTTACCGTGGACGAGCGTGGTCGGCCATTGTCACCTGGGAACCTTTCGTTCGAGAGTGACGATAAGCATAACCGTTGTTAAACAATATTGACCAGGGTGCTTTAAAGCCATCGTCATCCTGCGACAATGGTAGCGTCGCAATATTTATCCTTTTTCATATGCAAATACCGCTCATGAATGTAACTTTGGTTGGTTTTGTAGGACGTCAGAGCTCAGAGATGGAGTTATGACCATCACTGACCGTTTCAAGAGCACTTCAGTTCTTCGTAAAGTAGGTTACGGGGGCCCGTAACAAAAGAATAACTTTATTTATAAAAAAATAAAGTACTCATAAAATGAATGAAGTTGTTTGCTTTTTTAAGAAGTAACATGACATATTTAACAAATACCGAAATGCTATCACACCCTTTTAGTAGTTGACCAATCCGCAAAGCATAAAGGCATCTCCTTCTGAAATGCGTCTTAGTAGAGCTTAAAGAGCTAATTCAATGCTGCTCGACGGACGTTTAGTCCACATAACGTCTAAGGCCACGCATTTGTCGTTCGATAGTTTAAAGAGACGTTATCGCACAACCAAATTCCCGCGGGTCTTTTGAAACGAAAGCCCAAAATATTAAGTAAATAGCAACCCTACCAACAACTATCTAAACGAGAGATCCGTAAAAAAAAAAAAGAATTATTTGGTCTCACCAAGGGGAAAAAAAGAATAGGGATCTTTCAACAATCTTCATCCATAATGCATAGGGACATTTTTTAAATTTTCTACGACGACGACGCCTCGATGTTGTAAGAGCTTCTGCTCGCTTTCCTTGTCAACCTTTCAACGACCTAGCGAGAAACAAAAAGAAGAGTGGAAGCCCTTGATTCATTCTTCGCGCGATGTCTTCATTGAATTACGGAACGTCCCACGTCAACACCGATAAAAGCCGGCAAGAAGCCAGCGAAAAAACATGAAATCCGGGGCATATTTTGCTTCCGGCTGGCCTAGAGATATGCTCCATTAAGCTTAGGAGTAGTAAATTCTAACAAAAGACAGCGATAAAAAACATTCCCAAACAAAAACTAAATCCAATGTAAGTTTCGAGACTCGCAGTAAGTGCGAGATATTGCTCATCCTGCTTCTGCATAAGGTTGAAAATGTCTCGGAATGCATTAGTAAAAAAGTGCTTTGCCGAATGCGCACAAGAAATGCGGGTGGGAAACTAAGAGAGGAGGCGATTGAGCGCAGGGGACATCTGGAGGGCTGAGCTTGGAATCAAGGCCAACAAAGAATAGCTGCCGACTTCTCTAGTTACTCTCGTCTTCGAATCCGAGTGACACAAGAGCGTCGTCTGCCCTATGCATCGTTGTCATGCGCTTGAACGTGTTTGATAAGCCTAGCAGAGAGCCAGCGTAAGCTACTCTTTGCATATATGCGGTCAACCCATCATAGTTCCGACCAGAGCTCGGTGCTTTGATGTTCCAGCAGGCTCTTTTCTCAGCACGTCTCCCTTGAGCTTTCCACCTGAAAAGGTGTAGCAGTTGCCCTGCACCCTGAAGGTGTGGGTAATCCACCTTTACCGGTCGACACACCGATGTTTAAGACGCCCCGGAAAAGGCTCCACCCAGGTAACGGCGCGTCTGGACCGAGGACGATGCCCGAACGTGTGAAATGGCGCGTGCCTACACGGAGCTCGCCTCACGCTCTTCCGCGTAAAATGGCCGGCTGCCGACGCGCTGAAAACCAACGTTCTGAAGGTTGGTTCACACTGGACTGTTTACTTACGCTGTCTTAAGCTACTTGCATCAGTCACCAGAAACATTCGCGGCTCGAATGTTGCATGCCAGGTTGTATTCCTGAAGTGGCATAGCCACGCTTAATATGACGCACAGACGTCCGTTGACTCGTGGCATAACCGGACGCACATTTTCGCAACGTAACGTCAAAAAGAAAAGAAAAAAAACAGGGCCGTGTGAAATAAAGTTTACTGGGTTCTGTGGAAGTAGCGCCATTGCCTCTCACTCCTGCTTGCCGGGCATGAACAGATACTCAACATACAGACGACCAGAAACTCGCAAGACGATCGGGTAATCGGTCTCCGTTGCCGTGGCGCTGTCCATTTCGGTCCGTCAAAATCTGCGAAGCATCGAGGCCGTTCTAAAACCAGTTTCACCGCGATCACCATAAATCATTATCGTACTGAAGGCGTTCTCAATTCGAAAGCGAAATGAGAAAGCTCGTGGTCATGACGTGCTGCGGCACCGGGTGTGATGACTCCAAGCTTGCACAGTGCTTTCTAAGCACACCATGGAACTTGATATTTCTAAGTGATGATAAGTGCCATCACGGCACTCATTGCCCACGAACGCGAATTCAAATATTCGTCGACGGATTGATTGTTGACGTGCCCATACGTCCGAGTGACGCAGTGCTCTTGTCCGATAGGTGAGCGCGGTTTGGCCGACGTGCTTGGGCATCGGGTAACCATCACACTGGAAAAGGTGGAGATCTTTCGAAAGAAGGAATGAAACAGTAGGCTATATTATAAAAGTTTCGTACGGAAAAGGAGGGTTTTGGCTTTCTACCCTCCCAAACTAGTTATCGATTGGCGTACTAGACGATATGCGATTGGTAAAATCCCAATTTCACCCAGTCGAAACTTTATTTGGTGGTCCCATAACGTCGCCGTGTCGGCCATAAGGACCTTCGCACGTAATCTGGATTGGAGTCCCATAATGAATGGTCTCGTGTGATGGGTTTGCTCTGCTCTAATGACACTTCTGGATAAGCTTGTCCGAATAGGTCCATGATGTCTTACGTGTCATGCATTCAGGGTTTCTGCAGGTTGATGACACAGGGACAGGAATTATGCAGCAGACACAGCGCACTGGCCCGCTGAGGCGAAATGAAGCATCAGGGCCCTAACTAATGCAGGGAAAAAGTGGCCTTCTCATCATCGCGAAGAGTTTGAAGGACACCAAAGGCGTGTTCCTCGCGAGATTGTTGGATGCATCGTAGAACAAATTTCGGGCGTCGTCCCAACCGTTGGCCGATGTGCAAGCACCGAAAAGGTTTGCCTAGGATTCAAAGTTCTCCTCACCCGTGAAGATTTCCGGCAGGACAGGGCTTGTCAGATATTGCTGCCATTCCACCGCTGCCACCACTTGTAACAGGCCGAAGATTTTCTTAAGTTGACTTTGATGTCAGGCTTAGAAATCCCATTCACCGCATTCGAATTTTTATTGCACGCGCCACCTCCTTTCTTTAGCGCTTTGTCCTTGGTCCACACACGCCGTTACATACTGATATGCGAAAACAAATTATACACGCTCTTGCGCTGCTTTTTCAACAAAAGAAAATTTGTAACATTAGGTCTTAAAGGAAATATGAATATTCAGAGCAGGTTGAAACAACTTTTAATGTGAAAATCGAGAACTTTACGCCATTTCGAGTAAACGTTTCCATTCATGCTTGTGATTCAAAAGGCAAGGATGAAAATATTAGCCGGAGTTATTATGGGTCAATAATCGCCATAGAAAATCGTGTTTTTGTAGAGGTCCTGGCAATTCGCCTCATTAATTTCACACCAATTCACTATATTAAAGTACGCTTTCGACACTGGAAGTAATTTTCCAGATATTGAAGCGAAACCCCACTGACCAAGGCTTATGTTTGTTGCAGTGTAACTTAAAAAAATAAATAAACACGAGCTTTCTCTTTTAATCTTGCTTTTCCCAAAACATGATGGCGCACATCACGGAGGTAGCAGTATTAGCATATACAAAGAGTGATCATTTTTGAATGACGCTCAGGGATTCGACCCAATCTTGCGTGACGAGCTCGGCTTGCGCACGTGTTAATCAATTTCTTCACAAGGAATCGGCTGTTGGCTGGTGTCAAATGGCTCCAATTACGACAACAGCCGAACCCTAATGATGTTTGGAACTCCGCATGTGCTATTTGCTCGGTCAACACCGGCGTGTGGCCATGTTTAATATCATCCGGTAGTGCGTGACGCTTTCGGAATGCATACACTCTTCCATAGTCAGATACAAGTTAAGCATACATGCGCCAGAAGGTCCTCCCACTTTGCCGATTGCCACCTGCGAGTGTTCCTCCTCGTGACGCGAATGTAGCTCGCTACAAAGGAGCACGTTGCGCTGAAGTCACGTGACATTTTTCATCACGACTACTGCCTTCCCTTGTCGTTACTTGGGACGTTTCACTGCCGTGGCAGGTACGTTGTGGTGTTCATTTGAAACATTATAAACTCGTATACTCTTCTATCGCAGAACGTTCCAATAAGCTATTCTATTTCCTAAAGGTTTAGCAGACCTACAAAAGGCACCTGAACGTAATTAAGATGCATGGTGACCACAAAACCTAATCTACATTGGTGTTGGTTAGGTATCGCTTGACCTGAATAAATTATCGCCACAGGCCGACAATATATCATATCTAAGTGTAGGTGAAAGCACGAAGTAATGCACATTCTTTGGCTGGATGTTATCCATTTTTTAAGATAAGCATACAAAAACGCCTACTGTGTCCACAATTGTGTGACCCAGAAGATTAACCGATCTGTATAATGGCTGAAATTGAAGCTATCCGTCATACGTCTTATTAGCAAACATGAGCGTTGTTAGCACTTGAAATACTTCCGAAATGTAGTATTTGCAACTGAAATCGGATGTGTATTTGATTAGGCTTAGTGTTTAAGACTCATCATGTTTAGCCTCAGCCAAAAAGCTTTTGTTCAAGTCAAACAACAGATTACAGAAGTTAGAAAGCAACTCAACTGTTTAAAAGAATAATGATGAGGTTCACGTTATTTTTTTTTTTGTTATATGCCAAGCTTGCAACGAAGAAAAAAACAATTCTGCGCAAATTTGAGTTCTATGTAGAAAAAATAGTTCCCATTGCAACACGCGAAACCCATAGCAACTGGATATCTAATTCTTCCTTCATAGCGAAGGTCGTATACGAAAGATGCCGCCTGTAGACATAACGTTTCATCGAATACCAAGGCGCTCACCAACCTTTACCGCTATCGAAAGATTCTGATGCGTGATGAGAGGAGAGCTGGGGAAGTTTCTGACGCAAGACTACTATCTGAACGAGCAAAGGTTAATGCCTATAAATACCCGCTTATACGCATGTATTGATTTCACGATGTTTCATTGTCGTCGTAGAGCGGGAAGGACCGTTTTTTCTTTTCCATCGCGACAGCGATGTTGTAATATCTGCTCTGATCGCATTTCCCGTACATCATTTTTTTTCCAGCCGCGAAGGGGAAAGGTTAGACAGGAACGGCGCACAACTCGCTGTTGCGAACATTCGCGCATCCTAGGGAAAGCGGGAAGCTGGCGCCATCTGATATACTGGCATGAAACTGGAACGCTCATAATGGTTTCAATATCTTCTCGATGGATGGCGCTCGCCGCGTCGTTTTCCCGGGTTTCCCAGGCTCGCTTCCAGAAGGGGCAACTTTTCCAGCAATTTTGAGGTTGCTGGCTGGTTGTTCCCTAGCTTTCCCTAGATCGACACGAATTGCTGAGATCGGGTCCGGCTCGAAACGGACGAGCAACTCGAACAACTCGGAGACGTTTGAAGCGGCAGCAGCCAATCAGGGACGCAGTATTTTCTCGTGGCACCCCTGTGGTTGTTATGATGACAGCTAAAGACTTGGTTCTGGTTTGAAATGTATCGTTTTTGGAAATAAACCTTTTTAGAAAGACGAGTTAGTATTCTCAACGCCATTCAAAGAAATAAAAACACGCTTTTGGCGCGTAGCTGTGCGTCTAGATAGTGCAAGAAAAAATCAAATTGAATGATGATAATGGCAAGCCGTAGCAATTCGGTTGCTGCGTCTGAATGCGGGCGGCCCGTGCTGTTCGTGTTGCGATGTCAAGTTGCTGGGCGAAATTGCCCCGTCTGAAGCGGGCCCTCGAGTTGACGACTGCAACGAAATGGAACCGTCTGAATAATAGAACTAAATCCCTGTATATCGGCGGATTACCCGCGGATCATCCACGAATATCCGCAGTAAACTGACGGACTCGGAAAACAATAAATCAGGTTTGGCAGATTGCGGATCGGATGCGGATGCAGGGGCTGCCGCTGGATCGACGGATGTCGCTGGTCCGATCTTTTGTCGCGCCCCATGAACGTGTGCGACCCAACAGTGGAGAGTGAATAAGTGGGTGATATCATGAAGGGAGGGCGCATCATCGAATGTATCGCGGGAGCAAGCAACTTTTTTAGATAAAAAGTGCCAATCAGGAACAAATTTGTTCTTTACGTCATGAAAGATTTGATTCTCACCAAAGGTCACTTTAGAACGTTCTATCTCGCCAAAAGTGCTGTCCTCTGAAAATGTAAAAATGCAGGAGCATCAATCGTCCACGGAAAGCGTGATCATGTTTTGCAAGGAATGAATTCAAAGCGTTTTCTTGGCAAAGAAAACCCAAAAGGTACAAGACACAAAACGTTTATGCCACAAATTATTGCTGAAACTTAAAACATTACTTGGCCCAGGACAAATTGCCAGTTGGATTGAAGCATACCTTACTGATAGCAAACGGTTCGTCAAAGTTAACGGTCAAAGTTCACCATTAACCACAGTTATTTCTGGAGTCCCAAAGGGGTCCGTGATGCACCACTTCTCTTTTCACATTATATTAACGACTAGTATGACAGCATTGATGCAAACATTATACTGTTCGCATACGACTGCATATTGTACACCAAAGTTAAAACTAAAAACGACCAGCTTTTACTAGACAGTGCACTGCAAGTGATCAGTGACTGGTGTTCTGATTGGCAAATGGTATTAAGCGCAAAAACAAAATCCGTTTACATGACAATCAGTAATATAAAAGTACCACTGCGATTTCTCTACCGCATTCACAACACTCTCGTTAAAACATTCGAACAATAGAAATACGTCGGACTCCACTTTCAGCAGAGCCTTTGACTGGAAACCCACATCGATTTTATTACCGGGCGTTTTCAGATAAGATCGAACAACGATTTTTTTAATTTTAATTTTCATTAATTTAATTTTCATTAATTTAATTTTTCATTTTCATTAAAAATATATTTTGCTGCCTTCACGCCGAAAAAAAATCCTTGGTTAAAAAAAGATGTCTGCGATAAATATTTGTAAGTACCCTCTCCACCACTCTGTAGGTTTTGCGTATCGCGCGATGTTGTAAATTCGGGCGGCTTCCCTAAAAAAAATAAAAAAAAATTCTGGCTACGAGTTTAAAACTATTTACTGACAAATTAGGCAAAGGAGGGATTGACAAGAACTATTAATCACCGAGTATTCGGGTCGTTATTTCGACAAACAATATCGCAATCACGGCACATTGTGCAATAACGCTCTGAATTGAAAATTTGTTTTCTCCGTATCTCTAAAAGCTAAGGTCTTCAAACGTTGCCAGCATGTTGCCGTGTATAGAGATGATATTTGCATGAAATATTGATGTCCTGGTTAGCGGGAGAAAATTAGGAATTGCTCACACAGACGTATTAAACTCTATATACATTATTTTGAAAATCATTTAGAAAAGGGCCATCTTGAATACAGTATTCTTTAAACTCTCCGAAATTCACGTTTGTAATATGTACTAACAGGATCTGCAAAAACATAATGCAATATTTGTGTGGCTTTGAAGTTCTAAAAAGATAAATATGGCCCAATTGACTCTAACGCGTTTGCCATAAATGGGGAGTGCACATACACCTTCTTCAGAATATCAATAATATTAAAGAGCTTAAAAATGCTACGGAGTGGTCAGGAAAAGACCAACTGAGAGCACAAAGGTGGACGGCAGTTTTTAAGCTAAAATTCCTAGTACATTTTTGTACAACCTACACAAAAGTGCCCATGGATCGGATCGATCGAGAGGCGCCACCTTGTAACATGCTTCGCTGTGCCTGCTTCAACAGCCGGCGTGTAGCGTCTCCATCTACGCGACTCAAAGAAAGCAACCGGAGCAACTTTTCAAACAGATCAGCCTACAACCTTGGCGGTAACATGATATAGGAGGTAGGGCGTGGCAGAACCTGAACCTGCGCCGCCTATGAACGCCAATAGATCCGCTGCCGTAAAAAACCGCACAGCGGGAAAAAAAGAATTTTAATTGAACGAGATTGTTTGCAACTTAATTTATATGACAACGGCTAGGAGAATCGCGAAATCTAATTTGGGTATGCTCATGTGACCTACGTCAGTGATGGTGCAGCAAGCAACTTTAAGAACAAATACCAACTACACAAGCTGCAGAGCAACCAGTGCACGTCAGCGAAGTGTATTGTTTCTGTAGCTGGACTTGGCAAGAGTGCCTGCGATGGAATCGGGGGTGGTGTCGATCACCAGGAAACACTGTACAGCCTCCGACTGACCACCAAGTCGGTGATCCAGTCTACGTCAGAGATGGTTGCCCCGCTGAACACTAAACTGCCGTAGGTGAAACTAATCCACCTCCCGAAAGCTAACGTCAAAGCGTCCAGGGACATGAAAGCAAAGAAGTGGGTCTCTGTTTTTCTTTTGCGTGGAATTCAGTCCTGTCACTTGCGGCAGTGTATGCGGTCAGGCACTTCGCAAACAAAGCTGTTTAAGCAAGAACGGTAGACGCAGAACAGATATATCTTTGAAAGTAAAGTCTTTTATGACTGCGGAAAGCAGACCAAGGTCGCGAGCTTGCGGTGCCACTGAGAAGAGACGAACAGGTTCTCGCGGACGCGCTGCACGAATTGATTGGCCGCACCACCAGCGTGTCCATTGTTCGCTCGATAACGTTCCCCTCTACGCGCCGCTTGACGTTCCCGTACCGCATGATATCGACGTTGAATGCGTTCATCCTCTCAAACAACCAGGGTGAGACCATATCAGCGCCTACACATCGACGACGTTCTCTCTCAGGGGCGCGTTTACGCCGTCCAGCAGCCGCTGATCGCTCCGGTTTATGCTTCTGCCCGACTCTTGCGCGATTAGGCGTAGAGCGCCGAGGAACGGGCGACAAAAGGGGTGAAAGAGCTGGTGATAAAGAGCGCGATCACGTGACCCCCAGCGCTGTCGCAATTGCAGAACGCGCTGCGCCTCAGCCGAGTTTATTATCAACGAAATGGCGAGCGTATCACTTATTAGCCGCCCTCTCCCGGCGCCAAAAACTCCTGCAATAAACTCACGCATGCTTCGTTCTTTCTTGGATGGCAACACGACACTCGCTGAATACAACGAGACCAGGGGCCCTAAGCTGGACGCTTGGCGAAAGCGACGGCGAGAAATCTGGCGGCCGCGATTGGCCAACGCCACACTTGACCTTGGCGCCGGCCAATCATAGCCGCCGAATTTCTCGCCGACTTTTCCGCCAAGTGTCAAGATTAGAGCCCCAGTAGAGTTGACGTTATAAACGAAGATCAGCATTCGGCATTAGAAACATAAGCGGATTCGAATGCCGTAGCACACGTTATACAATTTAATGGCTATTGCCTATTTATGGACGCAAAAACAAATTCTCATGCCTGTCTGATATAAGTTTACGCAGATAACTAAGTTTTGTGAATCACCTACCATTTGAACAAAACTGATTGTGCTAACATGCCAGGAAAATTGACAATATAGTGCAAAAAATGTTGCGGTTTAGTTCAGCGCCAGCTTAATTTTCACAAATACACATCCACTGGAATTACGTGTAGGTCACTCTTGTGTATACCAAGCTGCCGCCGAGATCGACTGTGCAGCGCAGCCACGCTCCCGAGTTGGGGAGTGCGCAGGCGGTGTGCCATTCCAAACTCGCCTGGGTGCCATACCAGTCGTGAGAGTTTCGTTCTAATAGATACCCATGTATTTAAGATACATAGATAAAAACAAAAAAGATACTCAATCGCATTAAGCCGCAAGTGGGAACATTGTAAATGTTTAAGGAAGAGGATAATGTATAACTGGAAAGCGGCGGTCTGATTGCAACCTGACACAACGCCTCAATCTTTTATATCAAAAACATTTTCTCTGAGGGGGGGGGGGGGGATTTTGCACGGTGGTCACAAGTAGCGTTTCCCTAAAACCGTTTGTATTTGGCGACAAATATTTACCAACCTATTGATGTCAATCATTGCTCTCTTTGAACCTGAACCCGAGGATGACGTTCGAAGCGCATCGGGCAAATCCGAAGCGAGCCCTTGTCCTCCATTTGACGACCCTCCGGAGGCCGATGCTTAGTTGTTTCACATTAGCGTGTGAGCCTTCAAGAGGCTTGCGGATTTTAAATATCTTCCACATCGCGAAGTTCAGTAAGTTTTTAAATAAACCTGGAGTTAACAGCTTCGGTCAAATACGCTATCGAGCTGGCGAAAGACACAGACATTGTTTGCTGTGTTTATTTGAGCTTCCGCGCTGTCACTTTTGCGCACTGACCAGAACAAGGTTTTTACCGTCCAAAAATATTTTGCTGTTATAGGTAACATTTATTTTTCGCTGCAACAAAAAAAAATCTATGGTTTTTTCGCGTGCTGAACGATGAAAACGACCTCTATTCGTTCGCCATTTCGCCTGACCAGCGCGCCCTCTATAATTCGCTGGATTCGCCAATACCAAAAAAACGGATATCGGGAATGTGAGGTTTGATGTCGAACCTGAAAATTCGACCCTGTCGGCGAAGCCATTGATGTCTATTGCAGTAGGTTGAAGAGCGGATCTAGGCTTGTCTTGCTGGAATCGAGTGGTACCACTGGCGGCCGTTGCCTGACACCACCCAATGCATTTAACACTATGGGAAAAACGTTAAAAAGTGAGAATTCTCTCACTTCTATTAAATTTTAGACGACCAAAGTTCAACAAAGTTTTCTCAAAATGGCGAGAAATAGTTGTGTCGTTATGTCAATACTTCCCACGCTAAAGATTTAAGCGGGAAATACGTTTCTCTCCTCCGTTGACTTCTTCCTCGGGTCTCGCGATCAGCCAGTGGGAGCAACGCTGTCACGCAAACCGCGAGAAAGGTATGCTTCATTGCCAATCTTACTTCATATTTTTTCTTGCGAAAGGTTGCAGATTTTGTTTGAGACATATAACTTTTGTTTTCAATTCGAAGCAGACAATGTCTGATGACAAATATACTGCTCGCTAATGAAACTTCTTTAAAACATTCTTATAAAAACAAGAACTGTGTTCATGCTGCCTGTTATTTTAAGCAAGCACAGGGGTTTTGAAGCATGAAGACAATGATTCGAAACAATCGAGCAGACGAATTCCGTTCATGAGAGCAAACGGCGGAGATTTACAAGCCCTTCGTGCAATTTAATAACCTTCTCAATAGTTACTAACGACTGCAAATTCTGTATCACTATTTATTTCGAAACCAAAAAAAAAAACTTTTTATACACGAGACTTCACACAAGTTTGAAAAATTGAATTTTTATTCATTCCTCGCATAGATTTCCATGTATTCCCTGTTGTTAAAAAATGGCCGCCGATGGTGCCACAGTCGGGCTCCCGATCTGCGATCCAGCCTGATATAAGAGAGATCGATGGGTGAACCTTCCAACTATTACCAAACAGGGAAGAAGTTCCACTCATGGAACCCAAGAAGTTTGAATTTCAGGGAAACATGTGATAATTTATAAAGCCGCTTATTTATTTTTATTGGGGCATTAACAATATCTTCGTAGTATAAAAATATACAAGGGCAGTTTTAATGCTTCAGTTTCTTTAAAAAATGTAAAATAATGAAACAATGCATCTTCTCATTGAGTAGTGCACTTTTCTTCCGCCAGTGTAGCGTCATTTTGTGCTTAACTTTGCCGCATGCGCACTAAAATCTCAATGTTCTCGCACTTTTAGGTATCTCGTTAGAAGTTTGAAAAAGTCAGTCCTGGTTGAACCCGATCCTCACTTGGCTCACTACATCTCTACTTAGAATGCCTTCGAAGTAGACAGATAAGGTACTGCTCGTAATTAAAACCCTCCTGAATAAGTGTGGTATACACAATCAAGAATTCCCGTTGCATTGTGTTTAAAAAAATATTATAGTTGTGAAAAGAAATGTCGAGAAGTGCCTGCTCTCGGCTGTAAGAATATTGTTTATTCGTAGTTTTATGAGTACTTTGCTCATTTATTTTCAGACGTATAAATTATCGCGTCTTCCTGATTAAAGACGCGATCACAATCGCATTTAGTGCATCTTTTAAACCAGCGTAAATAATGAAAAAATACTCTGGAAGCCGGGAGTCGTCGTAACTAAAACCAGTATACTGATCCGTAAAAACATTCAAACTGAAGTCGTTAGACGTGTTGCTTCCCACGGGGGAGGGATCATTATTTCATGCACCGCAAACGCGAGGGTTTGTTTTGGGGGAATATTTATTTGAAGTCCCCAGGTCTGCGTTGCGTTCGGTTTGTGCCAATGTGGAAAGCACCGCCGTTTTTTCGCGGGATTATGTGGACAACCTCCCTTTGCGCGTTCGCAGGTGTCCGATTTCGGTCACCGTGAGGGCGGAGCGATGTTTGATATGTATAATATGTCTCGTGTAATGAGCGAAGCCAGCGTTTGCAGATGGTTCGACTGCTAACGCGAACGAATAACGCGATTCGTCTGCTACAAAATGCCATGCAGAGGCAGAGACAAACCAAGAAAACACCGCACATCGTCTGCTAACAGGCGGGAAGAACAAAATCGTCTGTTACGAACCGCGCGTCGCGACGAACTGTGACCGGACCAAAGAATTACTAAAACACTTAGTTTGTAAGCTTAACCCTTGAAGCCTGGACCGCTCCCGTCCACCGAGATCAGACTGAATACGACAACAAAAACGACCTCTAGCCACAAGTCAAAACATGAAAGTTGATTCCTATGGCTACTGCGTAATGGCACTGCGAGATGGCGCCACCGGCCCTTGCACCGCGACTCGAACTGAACCAATACGTGTAGTTCCCGGAGTGGCCGCTACAGAATAAATGGCGACGTTGCGATTGCTCTTAGTTGGGTTCTCGAGTACGGATTGTAGCCACTTTTTCAAAGCAGGCTCTATGACAGTTGTTTAACTGAGTTGTTCACGTAGCCTTGGGTCGGACCGAGGAGGACATTATGACCGTCTGCTATTTCACGCTTTAAGATATTTACAATTTGCGATCTTTATTTGGAAATTACAAGTTGTTCTGCTGCCGCAAACATGCTGACATCTACTGAAGTATGAAGGACAAGAACATCAGAAGTAGCAAGACCTCTCTTGCAGTTTTTATGTTGATGAGATGTTCTCTCCAAAATATCGCTGTGGAATTGCGAACCTGCGAACACATAAAATTGTCCACTGGCTCATTGCGCGCAAGCTGTTAAGCGACGTCCGATCAGCACCCGAGGATTCTAGCTCTCACCTTAAGCAAGAGCGGACACCAGGGGTAGGGTCCTCTGAATTCGAGATGGTATTAACTATTTTTCGGTTCAGTTTGGGGGAAACTGTTTAAATTCCACCTGGCTTCAATACTCAAGTTACTGTCTCAAAAACTGTCTCCTGTTCGCCTTTCAATGACCAACTACGTAGTTCTTTGCTGGTCTTTATATGTTATCAACTTATCGTTGTTGCCTGACCAACATCGCACCACTCTTGCACACTTAGCGGCTTTGATTGACCACAGCGTTACAAGTCAATAACGCCGCCAATATTATATAACGCAACACCATGAAAATTCAGTGGCCTTAGTTTAAACTTGCTCTAGTCCGTGGCAACTGAAGAAGATGTGGCGAGGGAAAGGAAAGCAGTAGAGGAGGAAGCAGAATAAACGCTGGAGAGAGGAGGAGGTTTCCCACTCTTCTCTCCAGTGTTCCGTCTGCTTCTTCCTTCCCAGCCTTCCTTCCCTTCGCCCTACCTTCTTGAACTGTAACTTACTTTAACTTTGTGTTTCGAAGATTACTCTGATATCATGCTACGCTTCAACAACAGCAATATACTACATTCAAGGTAATCGTTTTTAATTAGGTATTCTTATTTCAATTTTTTAGTGATTCTTTATTGATTCGATTTTTGGAAGCCTGCAATGTGACGGAGCTTTGTTGCGGTGTAGGCGACGTGGCATCGACATGTCGGTGGTGCGTCATAAGTTTCCCAGGGGCTTAACATTATTCCCTAGTCCTTTCATGGGGCGTGCCAGCTGCCCTTCCCGTTTTACACAAATAACCCCTAAATTCTACCTTGTTTAATTCTGGAAGAATAACCCAAGAGTTATAGCATTAATTTATTTTTAGTTAATTAGCTACTACCAAGTGCCCATTTATACTACTAAATATGAACGCGAATATAGAGATGCGAGTAAAAACAATTAATATGTGTGCCTGAATTTGACAAACTTAATTCAACTTATTCTTTAAAAAAAACAATTTGTGTCATACATATTAGATGCTGAGTGACGCGCTACACCATTTTAGTTTTTCATCCAAGGTAATAATCAAAGTAAAGTCCTATGGCTAAACATAAAAGCAAGAAAGTTTAATGAAAACCTTATATCTTTTTACATAACACATCCTGCGTTGCGTCTGATACATTAATCTTACTTTTGCGTAATGAAAAATGATATAACTACACTGCGAACGCTATTCTCGAAACAAAAAATTTGACATCCAACTTCATATCAGACACCTTGGTACGTAGCGCACCCTTTGTCACGTCTAACTTCATCATCTTAAATCGAATCCATGGTTTGGGTTCAGGGCATGCCCAGCGTGTTTCACGCAACGCTAACGCAAACGCACAACGCTTGCGTTTGCTCTTATACGCAATACTATAACTATATAATGTTTGCGTGCGGATGCTGTGGCCCTCTGTGTTCCTTCCTCTTTGCTCAGGCTTCACCGAATATTGACTTTGGACCACTTGGAGCGGAGTGCACTTGACGGGCACGTCATGATATCGCTTTTAATGCTTGCGTATTGTCACGAATGACAAATGATGAGGCGATAATAACTGAAGAAACTAAACGTTTAATGGGGCGAACTTGTGCCCAAAAAATAAAAGGAAAAAGAAGGATAACAACAGAGCGTCGCGGGCGTCGAGGTCGGCGTGACAGCAGAGTCGAACGCTGGGGCGAAAACTGACTGCGGCTCGCCACGCGGAGCCCCTTATGTACATGCGTGGGCTTCTGGAATAATCGGCCCAGAAGGTTCGGCGTGTAGAACTTTCTGATCTCGAACAAGCAACACGGTTCTCGAATTTACCAGAACATTACATTAGATGTCAACAAAAAGGCGCCCCCGCGGCCAGGAATCGAACCCTGGCTTTTCGCGTGGGAGGCAGGCGCTCTAACCGTTAGGCCACGCGCGCGCTGCCTACTTGGCAAGCTGCGCGCGCGGCATTACTCCCCCTTTAAAAAGTGCATCGCCCCGATGCAGCACAAAACAAAACAAAGCAAACAAAAATAACGGTAAACTAAAGAGTCATTTGGAACACATAAGGTCCACAGTCCTATCGAGCGTAGTACGGCTTCATGCGCACGACGTGGACGACTTCTGGTCGTGGAGGGCGGCGTGATGAAGTCCGTGTTCCGTCGGGCATCACCTCGTAGTTCAGATCCCCGAGTCGACGAAGCACTTTGTAGGGTCCGAAATACCGTTTCAGGAGTTTCTCGCTGAGACCACGGCGACGAATGGGAGTCCAGACCCATACCCTGTCTCCGGGCTGGAAGTGGACGTCCCGACGGCGAAGGTTGTAGCGGCCAGTGTCGACGCGTTGTTGGGCTTTAATCCGGAGTCTGGCGAGCTGACGGACTTCTTCTGCCCGTTGGGCAACTACTTGGGCGTCGTCGCTTCCGTCGACAGCCGGTTCGTGAGGTAACATCGCGTCCAGCATTGTCGTTACTTTGCGGCCATGAACCAGTTGAAAGGGTGTCACCCCGGTGGTCTCTTGCACGGCCGTGTTGTAGGCAAATGTGACGTACGGCAACACTTCGTCCCATGTCTTGTGCTCGACGTCGACGTACATGGAGATCATGTCGGCGATGGTCTTGTTGAGTCTCTCCGTCAGCCCGTTGGTCTGCGGGTGGTACGCCATGGTGCGACGATGGCTGGTGTGGCTGAGACGAAGGACTTCTTGCGTCAGCTGGGCCAGGAATGATGATCCACGGTCTGAGATCAGGACTTCGGGAGCGCCGTGCCGGAGGACGATGGACTCGATGAAAAACTTGGCAACTTCCACAGCAGTCCCTGCAGGAAGGGCTTTCGTTTCGGCGTACCGCGTGAGATAATCTGTGGCGACGATGATCCAGCGGTTCCCCGACGTCGACGGCGGAAAAGGGCCAAGTAGATCCATTCCGATCTGCTGGAAGGGTGCAGTTGGAGGAGAAATTGGCTGCAGGAGTCCGGCCGGCCTCATCGGAGGTTTCTTGCGTCGCTGGCACTCGTGGCATGATCGTGTGTATAGGTGCACGGTCTTGGGGAGCTTGGGCCAGTAATACTTTTCACGAATACGAGCCAGTGTCCGGATGTAACCTTCGAGCGCGAGGTAAAGACTCTGAAGGCGGTGTTCGTGCGTCCATCCGTTGTGCTGGGCCACTCGCTCGTACTGTTGCAGCCAGTCCTCGATGTCTTCATAAGGCTCACCATGGAAAGACGTGGGCGAACGGGCAGCGACGGGAAGGACAACGACGGGTGGAGTGGTCATCGTCGCGGTTTTCTTCTTTGATTTGAGCGGCAGGGGTCCGAGTTCTGGTGGTAGGCCTTGCTTACGGCGACTTGACCGGGCCTCGGTCTGGTCTTCTGCGAAGGGTAGCCTCCCGGGGCTGAGCGCGTCACTTGGCGGGCGTGTTTTCGGAGGGGTACGGTTCACGGGCATAAAATGCAATTTACCCCGCATCTCCTCCAAAATGTCACGAATGACAAGTGATAAGGCGATAATAACTGAAGAAACTAAGCGTTTAATGGGGCGAACTAGTGCCCAAAAATGAAAGGAAAAAGAAAGATAACAACAGAGCGTCGCGGGCGTCGAGGTCGGCGTGACAGCAGAGTCCAACGCTTGGGCGAAAACTGACTGCGGCTCGCCACGCGGAGCCCCTTATGTACATGCGTGGGCTTCTGGAATAATCGGCCCAGAAGGTTCGGCGTGTGGAACTTTCTGATCTCGAACAAGCAACACGGTTCTCGAATTTACCAGAACATTCATTAGATGTCAACAAAAAGGCGCCCCCGCGGCCAGGAATCGAACCCTGCCTTTTCGCGTGGGAGGCGGGCGCTCTAACCGTTAGGCCACGCGCGCGCGGCATTATGCGTTTGCGTTTCACGCACTAAAAGTGCTGGTTTGACGTCTTTCGCTGAAAGCTTGCGTGCGTAGTGAAGTAGTAACGGGAGGGTCTTTACGCTATTCTGGAGCTCTCTAATATTAGAGCAAAAATGTGAACTTTACTCCTGACACTATAAAGATGACATCTAGCTTCTTTCAGATATCTTCCTACATTCCACATTCTGTTTCAATCTTACCAGCTTCCCCTAACGTTCTTCTTGAGCACGATAGTTTCGTCAGACATAGAATGTCACGCTGGTGTGAGAAAAGGCATGATGCGTAAATTATGGAAACAATTACCTTACAACATATTAAAAAATAATGCATAAACTACTTTCTAACTTTATTTTTGTTGGGATAATTGTAGAGCCGAAATGATTACAACAACTAACTCTTTTTGATAGGCAAATATTACGATAGCTACACATTCCATAAAAATGACTGGGTTTCGCCTCCTTATAAAAGGCGGAAAGATGTATACTATCGTGCTTAAAATCGCTTCTAGGCTGAATGAACTTGCCACCAAGGTTTAAATTGCAAATAGGACAGCCTTTTGGTTCGAGATTTTTATTTTTCATTAAACAAAAAATAAATTATTTTTTCTCAGTCGTTGCAGAGATCTCATTTATGCATGCGTTCAAATGTTCTCATACACACACGTTACGCCTGGGTAATCAAACTTTGTATCATCAATTTATTAGAGCTTGCAGTGCCTTAAATTTATTCATTATTTCTGGGCATTTTGTTTTCATTGTTTTGACTCTCTTTTAGTCGTATAAGGCATGCATTCTATATATGATAATGGAATGCTTAGATGGGTTTAAACGATTTTTTCTACATTTTAGTTATATCTGGAGAGATATCTTTTAAAAGAACGCTGAAGGGGTCCTTGAATTAAAAGAAAAACAGTAAAATATGGAATGTATCAAACACCTTAACAATTATGTCTTAAGTTTTGTTTTGATCTTATTATTAGAAGCGTCACAATTATCCATTCTAATCTCGACGTAGACCCTCCCGTTGCAGCGTGCCGACGGTAAGAAAGCACAAAAGCGGAGAAAAAAGAAAACTAGCAATAGTGACGTCATCAGCTGGGTCAGGTGACATCACTCGCCACAAAGCTGGCTCGGGGTTCCGCCAATGACGCCACAACGCGCTGATCAAATGGCAGGCGGCAGAGAGGGTCGCCGCATGCCCGGCGGCAATCCGTGCACGTATTGTTCAAAATAAATGCGGTCTATGTTTACTTAACAGGCCGAAATAATTGCGAAAACTGAATGCGCGGTACAAAGAGGTATGGCAGTCCGCTTCTAAAACATGTTTCTTGAAAAGGCCTTCTGCTTTTCTTTGATGGACTAATGTTGGAGGTTAATAAATAATTAATCGTAATCATTGCTTTCGGGGTCATACAAATTGTCGCTTGCCTAAAATTACCTTAAGAACTTCCTCCTATAAAGTACTAGTATCTTAATCACAGTTAACGAGAAGGCGGGGAGTGCGCGGCATCAGATACTAGAGAGTATTTAGAATAGAGGGTCCCAACGTTTGGGTTCCCCTAAGAAATTGGGGGACCCTAAACGCAACAAGGTTGGCGTCGACGGCTTATAGAATAGGGGTTTCGCAACGCAGCGCTGCGCGCTTACGTTTCCCGCTTGCAGCGCCAATGCGTCTAACGAGAGTAATAATCAAACAAGAAAAAATATTAAAAAAACGTAAAACATATGCGCTTAGCAAGTACTTTTTGTTTATAACTAATAGATTAAGGTAAATCGCGATCAAGCCGGCTAAAACAAGAGACAATCTAAAATCAGTCATAAATGTTGTTGGCTGTATTCAGTCGAAACAATCCAATCCGTAGCGCTTCTAATTTGGCGCTCGTTCTCGGATTTTTTGGGCGTTCGCGTGCGCTTTTACCGCTTGTCGCCGAAGATTTAGGCCTTCAGCTATGCCGAAAGGGACACGAACGTGAGCGAGCATACTCTGTGAGCAGCTGCTCTATTTAGATCTGAGCGACTTTGAAGCTTTGAAATACTTGTTTTCAAGCTGCAGGTATCGTGCCACGAACGAAATCCACTGGGAGCCACGGGGTAGCAATATGTTGCAATGTCAACGGTAACCGCGTCTTTTTGGCTTTGGAACGGCTAGAATCAGTGACGATCTTTAAAATTGAGACGGGCCCACTGCTTATTCTTTTTGACTTGAGCGAGCTAAAGCAAAGCGAAATCCGGTTGCACCATTTATTGCCAATGAAATTAGGTAATACTGCAAAGATCATGACGAATTTGCTCCGAAGCGAGCGGAAAGGGCGCCGCCATGCTCGCCGTCGCAACCCGACCCCAAGCATATAAAGGCCCGTTCACACTCTTGCGACCGAGTAAGACCGAGAGAGACCAAACCGGTTTCTAAGCCTCTTGCGACTTCTTAGGACCGGATGCGCGGCAGCGGAGCTGGTCCTAAGAAGTCGCAAGAGGCTTAAAAACCGGTCTGGTCTCTCTCGGTCGTACTCGGTCGCAAAGTGTGAACGGAACTTAAGGGCCTCACGCTATTTCTCAAATGTTGCGTTGGGGGCGAGCGCCGACCAAAATCCCCAAACGTAGTTTTGGTTCTGCGCATGCGCAGTGGTGAGCAACTATTTCCTTGGGGCCCCCAAGCTTTGGGACCCTCTATCCTAAAACTCTCCATTATCAGAGCACTCCAACGGACCGCTGCGCAACTACAACTGCAGCAACTCCAATGTTGCGAACCGATCCGTTAGAGTGGCTCCAGAGGCCGCGTTCCAAATCTTATCCAAATAGATCCGAGTTACTCCGGCGGGTCATGTCACGGGACAGCACAGATTGAAAATCGCTGGACACGGCGTAGGTTTTGGAAAGCCAAGCTACAAAACTTCCACGCTGGAGTAAGATGATGTAAATTTTGGAACACGGCCATAGCACTCGATGCCACGCGCTCCCGTGTTCCCGGTAACAGTGATTAAGGTACTGCACTGTGCGACATTGTAAGCGCGATAATGACATCCACGCATTTTCGGACTTTACCTTGAAATGAAATGTCCCCAGTAGGCACTTTGGATCACACTAGTAAGCTTTGATGGGAGCCTTCTTATTCTATAGCTTTGTTCACACACATCAAATCGTGTAGGACCGAGGGAGACAAGACCGGGCTTTAAGACTCTTGCGACGGCGTAAAACCTACTGCGCAGCAGCGCATCCGCTCCTACGCCATCTGAATTGGCTTAAAAGCCTGTCTTGTATCTCTCACTCCTAGTCGATTGCGAATGAATGAACGGCGCCTAATAGAAAAATAAATTACGGGGATCACTTATTCATATTGAATTGGCGCGCAGCAGACATATCACTGAGAATCGAAACGACGAAACCTTGCATTGTGTACTGAAATTAAATACCAAGGTACTCTTTTAATTACTGGTGTCACACACGTTACACTGAAATTGGCGAACTGGGTTCTACATTTTTTCATTAGCTTTACTGTTATATTTTTACTCTAACTCTGTCTCTAACTTTACTGTTACTTTACTGTTTTATAGTAAAATTGTTAATTACCTTGTGAAGCAATTATAGCAACGATTACTTTTAAGATAACCATTCTCCTCTATACTTTGTCCAGTTGTAAAATAGTATGATAAAACTTTTTGATAAAGAGGTATTCGATCTTAAACAAACTGTTTTCTTGCCAAGGTTTACTATGCATTCAAGTAATTTCGTCATTCATATTAAAGATCAAAATGAATAGGGCATTGCAATGCTTGTAAAGATGCACAAGCGCTCTTCAATGTGTGGTTTGACGCGTGTTTGGGAAAGTATCATTTATACATTATATGCTTGACAGAAATAAAAAAACGGATGAATATGAGTGGTTTTCATTGTATAATATTAAGGTGACGTGTTTGAGCGCAGAGGACAAGCGAAGTTAAAATATTTTTTATACCTAAAATACCCTGCTCATATGAAGAACTTTACTTCAGGAAAACGAGTTTCCTTTCGTAAGGAACTGAAACTTTTTATTTCTAAATAAAATGGACTTCTTTTTTATCAGACATTTTTTTTATTAGTAAAATATTTTATATATTAATACAGATTCTGCATTGCAAAAAAAAATACATAGCCAACCTGGATGTACCTAGAAGTCAAAGGCTCATGAAAAAGACAATCATGTTGTCTATGGTGCATTTGCAAAATGAATGAAAAAATCGCAGCAATATCTTTACCCCTCTTTCAATTAGCTTGGAAATGTTCCAGTTCGTGAATTAAACAAGCATCAAAACCATACAGCTAATACACAATGTTTTCACCTTCTTCGATTCATCTGTAATCTTCTTGGTGTTTCTTCTGACTTCGCCGTGATTGAGAATCCCCATCTCCGTTCTTTAAAGTAGTTTCAGTTTGTACTTTTGAAAGAAAAGTACATTAATAACTGACAGTTTAACAAACACAGGCAATAGCGAATCACGTGCACCTTAGAATTCCTCTGCAACCAACAGGGTTCTAAACGTTACTTCAAATTGTACCTAAGATACAGTAACAGGTACTCATAAGAAAAGATACCTAGGTAATGACTTAAAAACGTACCTAGGTGCAGGTACGGTTATTTTAAAAATACTTTCTTTATTTTACCCACATTTCTGATATATATATATATGGGAAGTAAAATATTTTATACTAAGAATACACACAAAAATGAGTTCCATAAGTGTGCTTAATTGGTGTCAAAGCGAGAAATAGAAAAACCGCATTTACATGAGCATTCCAGCACACGTTATCTTTTTCACTTAAGTGCTCTATTTGCCTTTATAATCAGGACTACCTCGAAGTGTTTATCTAACATCTTCGATCGCAGTTTAGGAGGAGGGAAGAGAATACGCCACTTTCCAGATACTATAGCTTTAACAGAAAGTGCGCACATCTTTCAGGTTATCTCCTCCCTTGTATAGCCGTCAGAAGAGCTTCAAACACGTAATGACGTCGATTTCGGTTTGAGATGAAGGAAACGGGTCACTATTTTTTAAAGCTGAGTTCAGAAGCGAATCAATAAATTGGTGTCGATAGAACAGCACCACTAATTCACCGTTCGCTTAAATTGACACCGCCATTCGCTAAAATGTTCGATGGAACATCGCGGGCGGGGCTTCGTTCGCTAAAACGTCGTTCGATCAAGTCGGTGCCCCCAGGTCGTACACAACTCAATGTTAACCACAGCACATAGTAGTGTATTTATACTAGATTTTAGTTTCTAGGATTCCGACGAAGTGAATACAAAAGTACGAGTAAAAATTAACTTCACTTAGTTACAAGTTACTGGAAATTGTACCTACGATACAGAAACCGAGAAATGAAAGTACCTAGGTTTGAGCCTCAGCTGCAACAAAAGTACCTAAATGGCGATTTACACTAACTTGTACCTAGGTACTTTATAACCCTGGCCACCAGTGAGGTTGCCGTATTAGCCAATAAGACCACCAAATAACGAATCGCGAATCAAAAGTGGAACAGTTAATGCCACGTCATAAATTTCTTACCTTCCTGTGGCTAAATTTTTTTTTTTTAAATTGAGCCCTGTAATTGAGGAAAGTGTAGTGAAACGCGAGAGAGAGAGAGAGAGAGAGAGAGAGACTAAACGTCTTATTTGAACTCAAAAATATGACCTGAGTCTTCAATTCTGGCAGCCACTTACACAACAGCACGTTGCTGAACCAGGTTGCTACCAGAGCGGTTGTCATAAGTTACAGGAGAACGCTCAAGCTTCACCTTGAAGAGTGGAATGCGAGCGCTAAACATATAAACCTCCGTTCGTTGCCCAGCTGTGCCAGCATGCCTGCGTGGCCTAATCGGTAGCGTGTCTAGCTCCTCACAGCCGAAGGCTGGTGGGTGCGAATCCCGCCTCCGCTTAAAATTCAAGTGTTTTCTTTAAGGCGAAGTAATTACTTTATAAATTAAAATAGTCTCCGACTTGGGGCGACCTTCACTTCGCATCACATATCATGTTTTAATCAGTTTGATTCCACTCCTGATGTGGGTTGTTTTAAATTCCGTCGCGTGGCTATGGGCCTGTAACGTCATGACCCTTTCGACCAATCCTGGATTTTCAGGTCGAGCTGACACCTGCTTTACTGCGACACGAGCTGTTTAAAGATGTCGCGTAAATCTGTTCGTTCACATGATATTAAGAATGTGACAACATCAAAATTATGATCACATGCTGTAGCACCAGGATTGAATTTTGTTTATTCAACTGAGCCGTTGTCTAAATGAAAGCGATAAAATGGCCCTTAAGTTTTCTTCTCGGCAAAATGTCAATGACAAAAATGAGCACTATGTCCAGACATTTAACGGAAAAACACCAGTGGATAAAACAAAATGCAAGACCAAACATTTGGAACCCCATTTAAATCTTACAAATAGTATAAAGCGCCGAGTAAACACAGACTGGGACATGAAGAACAACGACACAAGGCGCAAAGGGTATAAAGCGCATTGGGTCTTTGTTGTTCTTGACTCGGTCCGTGTTTTTTGGCGCTTTATACCTTTTGAACTGTAGCACCTGGCCCATCTAAGCAGATTAAGACTTGCGCTATAGAATTCACAGGAGCAAAACAAAAATGCAAAAGCATGAATATAGGATGCCTCATTAAATAGATCATGTCATGTTTTTAATGTATCAACAAAAAACAACATATTCATAGCATATGCCAGTCCTCACCAAACATCTCTATAGTACTCGAAATAAATGTACCAATGGCCCTAACGAGACCCATGATTTGGTGTCTAATTTTTAATGAAATTAACACCGGAAGTAGGATTCTTGAATTCAAAGAAGCGTTTGCGTAAATGGCGACTACTGAAAGCTCTAAATATAGTTATACCCCAACCCTCCTGTTTCTATAAATCATATGTTGACGGCAATATCACTCCATTATAACGATCTTTCACTGGCTTTAATATGAGTAGGAAAAAGATACTGATTGAGCATACCGTCCCTTCTTGAGTACAACCTTCCTGAATCTGCAGTCTCCGCAACCTGTAATAAAGCAGCAGCAAAAAAGGACTGAACTTTGTTGGTTGTTTATTCTCAGCTTTTAAGCTTTTGAAATGATCTACCCACACTTCTAGGCACTGGCGCTAGCTCTATGTTCCTCTCTCTCTATTAGCGCTTAGGATAATGTTTACCTCAAATATGCAACTCGAATAAGTCTTTCTTTAGTCTTTTTCACTTAAAGCCATCTATTTCATATACGTATAAGGATGACATCCCATATGCTTCTGAGTAACATTATGCCATCAAATAAGTGCTGCTGCCTTCATCTCTTTTGGGCGAAAACAAAAATTTATAAGCGATGTCTGTTCAGCAACATTAAAACAAATGTGACAGATTATCAGTTTTCTTTTCATCTTTTCAAACCTTGCGAGCGCAACAGTTTTGGGGGTGTGTGCAGCAATGTGCCTAGATCAATATCACGCGCTGATGGCTTCTTTGAAATGCGCCATATTATGGCGAGGTTCTGGGTTTCAAACTTCAAGGTATCAGAAGTCTTTATATAACTAATGGAGCGTTAAGTTTTCAAGATTTCATCGAATACTAAACATGGCGTGTTATGAAAGCCATTCTGTAAATCAATGGTGACCTCAAAAAGTGCTTCTCAGAAATGTGCAGATTGGTTTTCTCAAAATTAGGATGTAGAAAAGAGCTTTAACTTTATACATGCATGACGAGGGTAAAATTATACAATCTCTTTTCGGGATAAAATTTTGATTTTTCTGCAAACCGTTATCAGAAACACTTTCAATGATGGAAGGGATGCTCCATTTGCACCAAATCGCATAATGAACAAAAGCCTGCTACGTTTTGCGACAATGCGTGCCATTTTTTTTCATTCAAACAGTTGTGCCACATCTGCGCCAATATGGCCTTTAAAAATTAAACCATCACAAAAAATTTCAGTATCACACCAGCAAACTAAGAAAATAAAATATATTATTATTATTGGTTGACTCCAATATTTAAAGAAGTAGAAGGAAGCAAAAACGGTACAAATATGTATTTCTAGGTCAGACCACAACCCAAGGCCCCAACAGATACAATCACGAACACACATACTAAAAGTGCCAGTCACAGGAAATTCGCTGTGTTTGATCGGTTTAGTCGATGAAAGATCACTTAGAGGAAGGTGAACATGACATCTAACTTTGACGTTGTTAGGTTGGCCCAATCGGCTCGTAGCGTCCGCTGCGCTTCTAATCAAGGGGAAACGAAGTATAAATATTGCTCGTCACACGCGCTGACAGGCTGATGCTCTGGCAGGTTGATCGCCGGCACCGTTCGAATTTTCAGACGATGTCAACGACGTTAGGAACCAAAAGTGGCGAAAAAACATTTGTCAAATAGTGCGATGACTACTACAATGGTAGGTGACAACCAGAGTCTCGTACTTCTGGTTAGAGCACTTGATCGTCATGTCAGCCGCAATGAAGTCCCTAGATGAGCGTTTGCTACAAGTAGAGACATTACTTGAAGCACCGACTGCGTGACGGTGCAGGTTTTAGGCAGCGAATGGCGACGCGCAGCAGAAGCCTGAAATGAAGGACGCCATTTTGTCCCAGCGGACTGTGCTCTGTCATTTGTATTGGTTGCCGTTGCTTTTAAAAAGAAGTAACGAACGGACTCTGTGCCGCATGCCTCCGTGCCGCCCCTTACCAGCACGCGGACGTCGAGCGTCACCGCTCTCCACCGGAGTGTTAGGAGTAGCGGCCAACGTGTGTGTGCGCTTAGGTTAGCACGGTATGCTTGGAAATTATACTCTGTACTATTACAGGTCTACATTCTTTAGTCTTGATTGTAGATTGGTCTCTAATTTTAAAAGGCTGCGCCGAGAAATGGGAGAAAAAACGCACGACCATATTGAAATAAATACGGTAGGCAAGGTAGTTCTAGTGAAGGTGTCGATCGGAATAGCAGCGAACTTTGAATCCACTCTTGTTCCGACGTTGCTTAAGAGAAGAGTCACTATTAAAGACAGAAGGGTATGCTTTCGTAATACTTGTTATCAGCTGTCCTTGCAGCCTTGAGTTATATATGTTCCTGGAACTTGGGGATAAACATTTTTAGAATAGACATGGAAGCGGCCATTTTATATAAATTACAGTTACAGGCTAAATAAACTACCAAGTGTAAACTTCGGAGAAGAAGACATTATCCTCAACTTAAATGTTGCGGTATATTATTGTTTTTCCTTCATTTTTAGTACCCATTTTAAATGAAACCTACGTTGACCATAGCCTTATTTCAAAAAAGAAGGCTCTGTCTTCCTTTTGCCACTTACCTGTTCTTAATACAAAATGTAATAAGTGATATGCCCCAGTATCAATGAGGAACCCTTAATCATCATCAGGGATGCACTCATTTAGCGATGCAATCACTTTTTTCTAATTGTCATGTCATGTGCTAACAGGTGTCGGCATCTCTTAACAACGCGTAAGGTGCCGCTCCAAGCTAATATTACGCATTCTACTGAAGCTGCTAAAAAAAGTGGAATGCCGCTTCCATAACTACTTTTTGTAAGCCAAAGGTGTGCTAAAAAAGGGCTTCTCAGAATTGTGCAGATTGTTTTTCTCAAACTCAGGATATTGAAACCCGCTTTAAATTTAGAGACGTACGACCAGGATATAATTATGCTTTATCTTTTTTTTTTTTACTTTCCGTAATGAAATGCAGATGTTTTTCAATTCGTCTGCTCCTGCAATACGATTGATTTATTCCATTCCTGTTCTTAGTTGCTTCCTGCCTCGTTGCCATAATGCTCGAATAAATCGCCTACACCTCCCATGCTATCTGTTGTATTTTTGACGACGAAACATCAATGATTAGTACGTTCGCTACCCCTTTTTCACGGTACAGGTTTTTAAGATGCCTATTCGAAATCTCGTCCGCATCAGAAGTATTTCAAAAGACTTTGAACGAGATTCTTTACTCTCTGCCCGGTGTTCACGTTCACGTTGATGATATCTTGGTGTGGGCAACGTCCAGTATTCAACACCACCAACGACTGCAAGGTGTGCTTGAAGCCGCCATACAAGCAGGACAAACTTTTTGTCCAGAGAAGTGTAACATCGGAGTCTCGTAAATTTAATTTTTGGGCTATCAAATATGTCAGGATGGAATAAAGCCAAATCGCGAACATATCGAGTCTATGAAACTGATGCCGATTCCATCCGACAAACCATGCGTGCAGAGGCTGCTGGGTGTAGTAATTTATTTTTTCCGAGTTCCTTCCCTCGTTGGCCTAGAGGAACGCCTCTGTTGCGAAGCTTGATAAAGCACGACGCTGTCCTTGAATGGACGCCTAACCACACAAAATTGTTGCGAGGAATATGCGAATGCCTAAGCAAAGAACCACTTTTCCAGTGTTTGATCCGCGTCAAGAAACGAAAGTAATGCCGGATGCAACAATCAGCGGTCTGGCATCATCGCTTTTCCAGTGACATGACGACAACTGGCGTCCTGTGGCGTACGCATCGTGGACGCTAACTTCAGCCGAGCAGCTTTACTCGAAAATTAAAAGGAGGCTCTAGCAGTCACCTTTGGGTGTCAAAATTTGTACTGCTTCGCTTATGGACGCAAGATAATTGGAAGCAGATCATCGGCCATTGATTGCAATCGCACAGAAGGCGATTGGAGAAGAGCCTCCCAGAGTGCAAAGGTTTCTTCTTTTTTTGTGGTTAGGAAAATATGACTTCGTTATCGATATCTTCCATAGAAACAGGTCCTTTTGGCCGACATGCTCTCAAGGGCCACCCATGACAAGTCAGGAGATGATATGGCAAGCGAGGATAAGGACGAGGTCGAAGTGCACGCCGTGAATATGGTAACAGCCTTCGTCAGCGCTACCGCTATGAAGAGCATCGCTGATGGAACCGCTAAGGACCCTTATTTACGCTCCGTAATACAAAGCGTCAGCAACGGTACGGGAGTAGAAGGAGAACTAAAGCTTTTGAGGCAAGCTATCAGCTGGTGAAGGTTATTTTGGTGAAAGGCACAAAAGTTTCGGCCCGAGGCCATGCAACCCGAGATGTTGAAGAGAATTCACGAAGGCTACATGGGTCTAAATAAGAGCAAAGCGAAAGCACGTAGATTCGTATTTTGGCCAGGTATTAACGAAGATGTTACATCTCTGATCAAAGATTGTGGGATATGCAGACGCGACGCGTACAGTCAGCCAAGCGAACCACTCATCTTGAGCGCTAAATTTGACTTTCCGTGGTACAGGGTTGGTGTTGATCTGTTCCAGTATGAAGGTAAATTATACTTATCGGCATGCGATGTTCTGTCCAACTTTCCAGAAGTAGAGGAAATAAACGACACGTCGTCAAGCACAGTCATCGAGAAGATCGGGGCCACATTTGTGAGATACGACATCCCAGTCGAGGTATGCACTGGCAATGAACCACAGTTCTCAAGTTGAGAGTTCGCCTTATTTGCTCGCAAGTTTGACCTAAGACACATAACGTCAAGCCCGGAGTTCCCTCGATCAAACCGTTTATCAAAGAGAGTCGCGCAGGTGATGAAGCGGATCCTCAAGAAGACAAAGTAGACCCGCGAATATTTTCGGCTGGGTTTGCTTAGCTGTTGATCAACCCCACTAGAAGACGGACGTTCGCCAGGGAGCTCCTGCAAGGACGACGGCTTCAAACCTTCGGACGTCGGTGACCAGCCGGGTTTGAACGTGCTAAAGAACGTCCAGACCGGGCATTTCAGAGGTCCACTTCCGCCATTCGAAGAGGGCCAGGTCGTCAGAGTCAAGAAGAGATGGTGGTCTAAAAAGGCAAAAGTCGTCTCCAAGGCACGCCCGAGGTCGTACCAAGTTTTAACCGAGGATGGTATGGTTATTCGGAGGAACAGACAACTTCTAGTAGCGACAAGTGAGCCTTTCAGGCCGAACAGACCGTAAGGTGACCACTCAGACGAGGAAACTCATATAGACTTACCGTCGGTGGCATAACCGGGCAATCAGGACGCTTTAGTGCCTTTAAGCAGGTGTTTGAACACACCTCCGCGAAGATTCCAGCGGCAAACAAGGCCTCTTAAGGGCCGCCCACACTAGCGAGAAAACGCGCGTGGCACGCCGATCACGGCGAATGTCACGTGACAGCACAGGAGGCCACGCGCACTCTTGAAGCATTCGAGCGAACGCATGATTTCACGCGCTCAACCGATTTTGCGGAACGCGTTTTCAACGCGATCGGCGTGCCGCGCGCGTTTTCTCGCTAGTGTGGGCGGCCCTATACGCGACTACACTATGACTGTAATTTCGTCAATCGCCTTAGTGTGTTTTCTTTTTAACTAAAGTAATTGCAATGTGATAAACGCTTCTAAAAAGGGGAGGGGAGCTATACAAGATAGCCACGCGGTGAAGCGATGAAGTGGTCGCGCTACCAGCACGAGCGCCGGGGACATCGTTCAGAGCCTTTGGACTGAAAGGACACACACTGGACACAACGGGACGTAGTATCGACCTGATAACCCTCACAGAAATGATCAATGAGTTTCAGTTTAGTTTCTAATGTATTCTTATATAATACATTTGAAACTCAATAAAAACTCATCGATATTGTTTGTAAGGGAATGATGTCGTAAGATTGAAAACGATACTACGGAAACTGCTAAAAAATGTGGAATGCCGCTTCCATGAGTACATTCTGTAAGCCAGTGGTGTGCTAAAAGGGGCTTCTCAGAATGGTGCAGATTGCTTTTCTCAAATATAGGATATTGGAACTCGCTTTAAATTTAAAGACGTACGACAAGGATATAAATATACTTTCTTTTTTTTTTACTTTCCACGATGAAATGCAGATGTCTTTTTAATTCGTCTGCTCCTGCAATACGATTGATTTTTTCCTTTCCTGTTCTTAGTTGCTTCCTGCTTCGTATCTACAATGCTCGAATAACTTGCCTACACCTTTAACGCTATCTGTGACACCTAATTTTACAATTAGGAATGCCATTCTAGTGACACAGGTATAAATACGTGACACTTTTATTGCGTCAATTACATGCTGCAACACTGACGGTGAAGATGTGTTTGCGACATCGTTTCGAAACGGTTTATTAAAGTACGTCATTTGTGATTTGAAAGTCCGGTCTTTAAGATAAAAAGCTATTTGTTGAAAACAAAAATGATTTTGACAAATGGATGGAGAGATGAATGAATATGGCTGAAGCCTTCATTTCGAATCGGGCTACGGCTTGTGTGAGCTCACTTAATTGCTTTTCCAACTGCTAACATTTATATCTTCAAAATATTATGGTGGAACTTTCTAATGGACCAATTACTAAGATTGCCATACACTTGACGGAATTGCCTCTGCATCAGCGTGTGCGCACAGTTTCCAGCCACGCGAATCGCGATTGAAAAAATAATGGAATTACACGTTAATCCCACGACTTAGCCCTCCATTAAAGAAAAAAATGCATCGCTTCTTTATCTTTATTTTCCCATGAATTTTCTCCTCTCACTGTCCTTAAACAGCAGTGCCTTTGCAGAATCAGATCAGGCTTCGATAACTGCAGCGCAAATACCTTCGTAATAGAGTATCAAGCACCTAGCTATTTAATCCTCCTTTATATAAGCTCCACACACTGTGTATGTTTTACGATATTAGCTCCGTGAACCTCAGAACGACCCACTCCCATCCTTACTTTTTACAAGAAAAAGGTTCTTTTTCTTAAATTGGTAAATATGCTTTCTCTTGCAACATCCCCTATTGAAATATTATCACGAGTCCTCATGCCTACTTCCAACATGTCATTCTCTGTATCAATAAATATTGCCGCTGTCGCAGCTGGCGAAGTAGGCAGCGCAGCCGTGGCCTAACGGTTATCGTGCTTGTCTGCCACAAGAAGAGCCAGAGTTCGATTCCTGGGAGCAACGTGTCTTTAGTTTAGTCTTCCAATTTGTCATTCTCGCAAGTTTGAGAACTTTCTCGTCTCACCTAGTTACGAATGTTCTACGTCCCGAACGTTCTAGGCCGAATGTTCCAGAAACCAACGCCTCACAAAACGTGCTCCGCGTGGCGAGCCGGAGTCAGTTTCGCCTCAGCGTTGGATCCTGCTATTTCGTCGACTTCGACGCCCAAGACGCTCTGTTGTTATCCTTTTCCTTGCTTTGTAAAGCACAAGTTCGCCCCATTAATCGTTTTGTTTCCACAGTTATTCTTAGTTTCATTACCTCTTTATCCGTGCAAATATTTCATTAAGATTAAGAAGAAGAGAGAGGCGGTTTGTGGAAAATATTTTGCTGCGGTTCAAGGAAGACAGCAGTTCACTTATTGTTCTGGCACTTGCCGAAGTAGCTACTACTGTACGTGCGTGAACGTGGGACCCGCTAAGTACGTGATCCTGATACAAGGGTACTCGAGCACGTTTCACTGCACATTTGCACTCTCCAGAGTACAGGAAATGTTGAGCCACTTCCACCTGACCGCAGTGGTAAGGCCATTTTTGCCAGTCTAGCAAACACAGGTTAGAAAAAAAATAAAAACCGGCACAACAAGTACAAATAAGGCTTCGAAGGATGAGGCTGTGCAGATTACGGACGATTTATTTAGGCAGCTGTTGAGGAGGGTAGACCTCGTTCCGAGCCAGGTTGGTTTCCTGAAGACTGAATGCGCTGCGCCACCGGTTTGGTGTGCCTGGTGTAACTGGCGCTAGGGCAAGCGTTTCAGATCATGCAGACTCTCCTTCCAGAGAAGTTCCGTAGCATAACAGTACGAAACACCGTAACTGAGTTACGGTGTTTCGTGTTTGTCAATTCCTTTTTTTTCTAACTCCATGGTTACCATGTTTAAGTCCTTGATAAGCTAGATGTACTAGTCATTTAGATTCAACAATCCCAGAAATAATATTGCACGCGAAACACCAAGCACCGATGTCGCATGTGGCGCGTGGGGCGTATTCAAACGTGACGTCAGGAAACGTTGTCGAACGGCGGTTTGAGTGCGGGCATTTAGATTAAATGGCCACTATTAGCGGCTACATCTTTTGGTGCCGTCCACCTATGGTTTCCTCTCGTGACGCCATTGCATGCAAATAACAAGTTCAGTGGTGTTCGTAATTAGCATGGTGGAAGCTCTAAATTATTGTGCTCTGATACCAACATTGCCAACATGGTCAAAAATGCAGTTCCTACATTACTCTTGTCCCCGGCGATGAGAACTCATTTCTTGACGTCATAGTCAGCATTCGGCCAATAGCGGAAGACCGACCAAAGCGCCGCCTTCGGTCGCGCACGTCGCCGATAGTCACAAACATTAGAAGAACGGCAGGGTATGACCTTCAACTGTCCCACCTACAGCGCCAGCTTCGCGTACGTTTAGTCGTCTCGTGAGCTTGGAGCTTGCACACGCAACCAAAACGCAACGAATCCGTTCGAGCCGGGCGGGATATGGGGATTTTTAAGGAGACGCCCTCATTCTAATTCTGTCAGTGTCCATACGGAGCGCAAGTTCGTCTGCTTCTCTCTCAGGGGTTGTGATGATGTCAGAACGCCGAGCTCTTATTGGCTGATTAAAAAACAAAATAGTGAAGAGTCATCAAGGCATCAATAGCATCGAGCTCTGCTCACTATCCTTTAATCAAAGCCAATCAGAGCTCGACGTCGTTTTGACGTCACCACCACTTCTGCGCAGAAGCAGACGACTTGCTCTCCGTATAGTCAATACTACTTAGAAAACCAGGCCCGTGCGTGACGTCATCGTTAGTGGTTCGCCGTCCCAACCTTAAGTGGCAAACACGCTGAAGTTCAACGAGAATACGCCGCAAAGCGGCAGGCGTGTGCGTTTGGCGTCGCCGGGTGCTTGCGTCACCCTTGTTGTGGGACGCTGGAAGACGCTTTTATCGTGGCGCTGACGCGAGCTATATGTGACGTTTCTCAGATCCACTACCGATGACGCCATCTAGGTGATATCGCTATAGTGAATCGGCGAATACCGGAAACATTTTTTGTTGGGTTGTTGGTTTCTAGAAGTACTGCAGAAACGCAAGTTCGAAAACGTCATGACCCTGGACAGGCTCTCGTGGGGCTACCGTCGAAACGCCAGACTCCGGGATTTCCTGAGTGACTACGACCTGGTACGAACCCTGGTCGAGACTGTGAGCTGCGGTGGCAACCTTCTAGTCACTGTGGGTCCCACTCACGACGGACGCATACCGCTGCTGGTCGAAGAGCGGCTCGTCACCCTGGGCCAGTGGCTAACTCTCCACGGGGAAGCCGTGTTCGGGTCGCGACCCTGGGTCGCCCAGAACGACTCATTGTCCGGAAATGTCTGGTTTGTAAACGATTCATACAGTTATTTATATAAAAAAACTTAATGTTTTTAACGGACCTTTTTAATCCGCAAACATGTGTCTGTCTGTTGCTTTTCCCGCTAAATTTAGCAAAGAAGTGGATGTCACGTTAACTGATATCACGTGAAATGTACGCCGATTCAGTTACCGCGCTAAATTTAATGGGCAAAGGTCTGGAGCCAGACAAATGCTCGCACGGAGGTCAAGAGATGCGCTATCATTCTAATTTTAAAAGTGACTATAGGAGGTGGTGGCTGTAGGCGACACCCCAGTGAGCCGGCGCAGGGGCACGACCGTTTGAGCAGACGTACTTGCACACCGTATAGCTAGACCTCTTAACTTTCTTAGCGGGTCCGAAGAAAGCCAATTTTAATTACGGACGCAAAAATGACGTTCACAGCCCCCGAATCGTGCTAAGAAGACTGTGCACAATCGACCACGATTCCCAAATGATAGCGAATACGCGTGCGCCGAGCTGATGTCACTGTGACACAGGGTACGCCATAGCCTAAATCCACTCCTAATTGTTTCTGGAATAATAAATGCGTTTACTAATACTACTAATACTATTAGGGAAACCAATAACAATATATGCTTTTCTTCACCTGGAAATGTCTGATTAATGCATTATAAACAAACAGTAGATATCGCTACTTAAAACTGAAGCGACTGTACACGCGAGCTCGTTTATGATAGACAGTATTGACTAGTTAATTGCTCCTTTTTTCGCGTACCCTCTGGATGCTTTATTCCATGCGTTGTAGAAGTCTGGAGATAATAATCGCTTGAAAGGTATGTGCCAACATAAGTTCGAATTTAATAGGACTGCGTCATTAATAGCTTAACCAATGCAAGTTAAAGACACATCATTCCTGCCCTTTTCAGAGCGTTGATGCTAGGAACAGCAGTGTGATATACGATTCGAACATTGGTTATTATAGTACAATAAAAATAAGGTACTCCTTTGATCTATTGCTTAGACCTCCCTTTTGACAGGAACCATTAAGCCAGGGTGACACTGTTCTTACATCATACGAAAGACAGTCGGCAAACACGAGTCACCGCAATATCCGTGGATAGGATGCTGCGTGCCAAGTTTCTCATTAAATTCATTGCCTTGCGGCATTCGAATCACGGATATTGCGGTGTATCAACCGTGTGACCATGGCTTTAAGATTTTAATTCTGGTCCTTGCTTTTTTTTTTGTGAATACCGATAAACCTTCCAAAAAGACGGCCTTCAAATCGTCTTCTTTTTTTCTTTTTTTGTTGTTGTTATTGTCAACATAGGGAAAGTTAGTGAAACACCAAATTGCAACCGTACCCAAGAAAAGAAAAAAAAGCTAGAACAAGGCGGAATTTTAAACTGCCATCTTATTTCGTTTTGCCCCTTTGCTCCGCAAGGGTAATTCTCTCTTCGGGGATCACACCCCTTACCTCGTTTCATTTTCCTATCGGTTTCGGGATATTCCTGAAGATCCTTCTTGCGTAGATATGTGCTGTGGGTCGGAAATTCATAGATCCTCCTCAAAATTTGTCACAATGAACCATTTTCAAAAAGACAATATGTGTATATACAGCTCCAGAGCGCCCGGACTGCTAGTCAGAATGTTGAATCGGGGAAAAAAAAAAGTACGATTCCGAGTTAGAAGCCTAATAACTTTTAAACACATATGGTCCGCGGACTGTATTACGGTAAATACGGAACGACTGTGCCAAAAAAACGCCATTATTTTACTCTACCTTGCTGTAGTAACCACGTATGTGTGCATACTCTGCAGGTACACGTCTTCCGAGATGCCCCCATCAGCTGCGCCGAACGGGTCCACTCCAAGGGCCGCAACACCGTCTCCAATCGAGACTGGGCCTTTGGTGCATGCCTTCCCACTAGAGTGGCCTTCCAGCGGCCTGCTGCGTCTCGGCTCGATATCGCTCAGCGGCAATAGCCAGCTAAGCCTAGTCGGCGATACGCAGAAGCTCAGCTGGAAGGCCGTGGGTGACATGGTCATCGTGAACCTTCCTACGCCACCGGTCAACGTCGCCTCCCGAGTCGGTGTTTGGGTAGTGCGGATGAGCGGCGTACGGCCGGGACCTACGCGACGCGTTAGTACGCGTCTAATTGGAATTCGAAAGCATACAGTGTAAATTTGAAATGAAATTGGAAGTTTCTTGACATTGTCTTGCGAATTAAAGGGGTGGTGAAATGATTTCGTGCACGCTGCGTATATACCACTTATAACGATCCTCCGGCGTTTGTAACCCATAAAACACCTGTCCAATTTTCTCCTCGTGCAATTGCACACTCTGAGAAAAAAAGTTATCGTTACACTCCTTGTCACATATAATACACCCTAACCCTTCATTTTGACGTACAGCGCACTGATGTTGAACCAACGGTACCGACTTTCACGAGCGGCTTGATACTCCAGTTGTACAACATAATAAAATAGCTAATGCACGTGTGATTGACTACAAAACAGTAATTAGGGTTTTCTCGACCCTACTGAAAGATCTCGTTTTTTTTCTGTAGTCATTGATACGTACTTTTGCTATTTAATATGTTATATCGCACGTTATCAATTCCCTCAAAAGTTGGGGTCGTCAGTTCGACGCCAGTGCACTGTACATCGAACTGAAGTTTTGGGATGTATTATATGCGAAAAATGGTGTAAGGGAACACTTTTTTTTCTTAGAGTCTAGTCTAAGAACAAAGGAAAGAAAACCGAGCAAAGTTCTCTTCCTAAACTCGTAATCCGAACAAGCGGCTACGTGACCTCGGGCCGAGTTTATGCCGCCAATGAGTATCATATATAGCAACGTGCTGGGGTTGGCAAAGAACAGGACACGCGGTGAGTTCCAGGCATTTTTAGGGATCGGCTATTGCAATTGAAGCGATTGGGGACGAGTCATTACGCAGACGCTTCTCGAGCTATTAATTTTACGATCCAGAATCACGTGCTCACGCAATGCTCGGGTTCAATCTATGAGCCGCAGTCAAATATCGTCATAGTAGGACTATGACAGCACTGCGAACTCCAAACTACATCATCACGTTTTAAAGAGAGATTAAAAAAAAAAACGCTCGATTTTATTCTTGAGTTTACACCGCAACAAAGAGGTATACTGGTCAATCGCGTTTAGTGAGAGTATACTTGAGTGCCACTAACGCAAATAGGCTCTTGTAAAGTGAAAAAAATTCAAACTTACTAATGCTGCACCACCCCTTGAGCTTCGGCATTATGCAAGGAGCTGCACTCTCTGCCTGTACTATGCTCCACACTGTTTCACACTGCTAGACACTGCTGCGCGTAGTGCCACTGTCACGTTTAAATATAGTGGACTAATTGACTACCGCTGCATTTAGCGAACCTGGCTGTTGTGACACTGACTCTTCGGAACTGTCATGACGTTCGGTGACACTAAATTATCGCTAAAGTTTGCGAATTTGTATTATCCAAACGTTTAGCTTCAAATTGCGACGTTATAGCCTCACACTGTACCGTCCTATTGTCACGTGAGATCCTGACGGGACGTCAAACTAAAATTTGGCTAAATTTAGCTGATAAGAATCTCCGCGCTACCAAAAAAAAAAGATAAAAAAATAGTTTTTTGCTGACTCGATAACTGAACTGGAAGTCTGTCTACATTCACTTGGAGTTGATTTTTTTTATAAAAATTATTCATTCGGTTTTAATCGAGGTTTTAGGTATCCAGAAACAAATTTCCACTTCCATAATCCAGATAGTGTAAAGTTAGTTTTTTTTTCTGTAAGACGATAAATCTATAGCGTTAAAAGTTTGACCACATGATGCCTTTAACGTCACGCTAAACTGAGTAGAGAAACTCTTCCTCTATATCTAGCAAGGAATCATGGAAGGAGTGAAGTTCCCGCGAAATTTAGTGGAAAGATCAGAAAGTTTAGGTAGAGTTCTTCCGATGACTACGATAACCAATCCCGATACTCCTTTTCCTCCTTTGCGCGTGCATGGTATCGTTATACGGTATCGTTATTGGGGGTATCGGAGGTGCCCGGAACGTTCGACTAAAACCGTTTATTGTTCCACCCTATTTGACTGTGAGTCACGGTAGAAGTTTTCCCGCTAAATCTAGCGGATAAAGCTTTCCGCTACATTTACGCTCCGCGACGTTAACACCGACGACACTCGGGATCCGGCGCGAGGTCTCGCCACCAACTGCTACCGTCGAAAAAGGTAACGCTTTATCTTTCTTGTGTATCAAGGGCTTTATTATTAATTCTGAGACCTCGTCAGCTGGCGACATTAGCCAACATTTTTGGCGGCCATCATTCATTGCTTTATAATTTCGGCTGGATGGAGAGAGCCATCATTCGTAGCTTCATAATCACGTCTGCAGGGAAGAAGGGCATAGAGGTTAACCTGAACGTAGATTTAGACGAGCTGCCTTTGATGTGAGGAGGGGAGGAGGAAGGAACGGCATGGCGATGAGGAAGAAAAATAGGGCTAAAAGTGTCAATGAGGTCATATATGCTAGTGGCAAGAATATTCAAAGTCTCAGAGAAATATATTGTACAATGTTTCCGCCAATTGCGTATTTGGGAGGAACTTGAGGCTGCAGGCAGCACATTACGAAGCCCTATAGGAGTAAACGGTTGTGCCAACCCCACCAGCTTGAGGTCGTTTCCGTGATTGCTTTCAAACACGAATGCATAACATAAAAAAAATGAAGTTTATTTCTAGGAGCATCACACTGCTCGAACCAAGTGGTCGAAACATGAAGTTGTAAGCAATTGTTTGGTAATATGAAATAACCAAGAATGGCTCACAATCTTGAAAACAAACTTTTTCTAACATTTTAAATATTTTTGACATGTGCATTTTTGTTTGTTTCAAAACGAATGCTCGAAGTTCTTTTTGTGTCACAAACACAGTTGACTATGCTTAGCGTCAACTATTGCCTTCAACGTTGTCAAAACAAGCGTAGCTTATACAGTGCTTCTAGTTGGCATGAAACGATGTTTTTACTTTCGTTAAATACTGATTACAATCACTCCTAACCTTAATAACTGCACACAACGGCCTTAGTTTTTTTCTAGGAAATGGCAGTCGCGAAGAAATTTCGACAAATATGAGCATTGCTCATCATTCACTCAACTCAGAGCCCGAACAAGCGGCCAAAAAATTGGGTTGTGGGGATATTTATACAGCGAGTCGTTGGTCAGCCATTTTTAATGTTGCGACGAGTCACTCGCTGTAGATGAGCAATTTAGCCAGTGCAGTACAACCGCTAGCCTGGGGTCTTTAACGTGCACCACGCAGTAGTGATACACGACCGCACGCCGGTACGATGCTCATCCAGATCGAAACGGGCAGGGTGGGGCTCGAACCCAGGATCCCTGGGTTCTGCAGCGCGAGCTTTCGCTCCACGCGCGTCGAGCTGGGTGTGCGCTTTAGCCCACTCGGCCACCGATCCCCCAACAAGCGGCCACTTGTACTGCTGCCTTTGCTATGCCACCAACGTTGATCATTACCACGCGCTGGGGTTGTCAAAGTAGAAAAATTCGTGCTCAGCTCCAGGCATTGTTAGAGTTCGGCTATTCTATTACCACAGTGGTTGGACACGAGCCACTATCCGAGTGTCCGCCGAGGCATTCACTGTTACGAGCGGAAGCCGAGTGCTCACGCAGTTCTCGTGTCCAATTCATGAACCGCACTCAATTGTCGTCAGGTGGGCGGTTTCGATCCCACAATTACTTCATCAAGCTTTGCGAAGGCAAGACTGAAAGACATGATCCCCTTTAATCCTCGCAATTTCACCGCGACAAAAGAAGCTTCTGAACCAGTGGTTGTCTTTGCGAGTACACTTGGGCCAAACTATACTCGTTTTATCCTTAAAGGGCCCTGCAATCATATTTAAGCGTCTAACTTCCTTGAGGTATTCACATCTCTTGTGGTTCGGGCAACCGAATGGGCACGGAGAGAGTCACTTAATTTTAGTCCGTCATTTTTTAACAGGACGACGCGGAATCATGCTCCTCCTACGGCGGCGCCCTGTTTTGCTGAAGGCGAGCGGCATGTGACGAATTCGTGACGTCGTCGGTTCCGGTAAGGTCCTACATTAGGACTGGTCAGAGCCGCTAAAGACCAAGCATCAGAAATTATTTACGGTGTAGTCGCACAAAGAACGTTTTCTACACAGAAAGGAGCAGACGTCATCAACTATCGGGGTCACGTGCTCCAGGTCAAGAATGCTTGATATTTTCTGTGCTACGCCACTCCATCGAGAACTGGGGATTGTCCCACCGTTTTGGCGAGAAAATAACATGGCGCCCAACATAAAGTTCTATGTTGTCTGTAAAAAGCACGGTGAAAGTTTAAAGTCGTCGCCCCTTGCAACAACAGCGCCAGGGGTGAAAATCTGACATTGAGATTAATTTTTCTTTCATCGACGGAAATAGGGGCAGCGTCGGACTGTCACGTTTAAAAGGGCGGTGCAACAATTTTATGATTAAAAAATTTGCATCTCGTCATTTTTACGTTTATCTTGTCCCGGAGGATAGAGAAAATACCTCCTTGATTAAAAATTCCGCGATTCCGCTGCATAATCGCAAAGCCAAAGTCGAGCTTTTTCCCCAGCTGCAACCCCAAGTGGCAGCCGAAGGAACTACGGCAGAGAAGATAACGTGACCACGCTCGGCTCTAAGCTGCAGCATAACGCCCGCTAATGTCAGCAGAAAGAGGGAGAGTAAGCGTCCCCCGAGATAGCACACGGGAAGCTACACGGCACTCCGAATGACGTCCCTGGGAGTGCGGCCAGGTGTGACCCTGAAGACTGGGAGTGAGTTGAGGGGTGCCCGAAATGCCAATATTTATCTTTTTTTTACGCAACAACTAGGACACGCAGGCGAAATCGGCTTTCTGTTCTTTACTTCAGAAGTGCCAGAGGGCAACTTCCACAATTGTTTGACCGAAGTCCGAAAATCGTTGCACCCCCTTTAACGTTGTCAGTTTAAGAAGGCAGCGACTTCAAGCATCTACCATGCTTTTACGCACATCTTCAAACTTCTCGAACTCATCGTTGGACGCCATCTTTCTTTCTCGACGGAACAATGTCAATCTCTAGGAAATGAACAGTTTGTCCTCGGGTTCCTGCAAAGTACGGGGATTAGCAAACGTCCGTGACGTGAACCACATAATCTCATAACGCAGTGACGTATATTGATCTACTTCTAGAAAATCCGCGTCGTGCGACGGAGACTTTTCTAGAGGTAAAGGTTGACGCTGTTTCTGTAAGACTGCGACGACTTCAAGCTTCCCACGTGTTTTGTTTCACATGCCATCCAACTTGTCGTTCGACGCCATCTTTTTTCTTGCCGGAGCGATGGGGCAATCCTCGCCACCCGGTGGAGTAGGGGGCGAGCAAGCAGTCGTGAAATGGCGCACTGGACCCCGAAGCGCGATGGCGTTTGCTTCGTTCTGTGGAAGCAATCTCCGTCGTGTGAGTACGCCATTAGAAGTTTCACCATGGGAAATACATGGCGGCGTGGGAAAACCGTTCCCCGCATGCTGTGCAGCATAAAACTATCTTCGATCTTGCGAAGATTTAGTGTATTACCAAAGTTGCCATATTTACACGCCGACATTGTTCAGAAAAATGTTGGCTTTCATTTGGGGACGTTAGGCAGATAACTTGACGCGCTGGGTTGTAATAAGAATATCGACTTGGCAGGGTTTTCTTCTATTTTTTTGACGCAAAAATAAATGTTGCAGTGCCGAATGAAAATGTTTTTTTATACCTAGTGCTGGCGGTCCGAACTAGAGGCAAACATCTCCGCACTAATCGTTACTTGATTCAATAGTTATATAAAATTTTCTTAAAAGGCCTCTGACACGCGAAAATTTGTTTTTTCATGCTAGGCGTTCAAATGGCATATCAGGACATCACAAAAAATTGTTTCACTATTGAGTTGCGTAGTTCTTTTATAAAAAATAGAAATACGAGGCCCAATTCAAAGTTCCCGCCGTGCACTGTGACGTAACAGTGTACCGCAAGATGTCAGGGCGGTCAGAAGGGAGGCATCGACCTACGTCACTAAAAGTGGGTTCGCCGGAAGTCACTTGAGTTTCACTCCAAGTGCTCTCCGCGACCGTGCCTAAAACTTTTTTTAATTTATTTTTATTCTACTCTTCGTACGAGCGATCGTAGAAAACGAAGTTTCAGTTCCACTAGCTCTTTATCGCTGCACCGTTGGTTAGTTTGCGTGCTGTAAAAGTTGAGGACGAAGAGTCAGTGGATCGACGTGACGGAGGTCAATGATGAAAGCGTTGATGAGTACAAGCCAGTGTACGAATGCATGCCATCAGTCCCATGATACAGAGCTATACTGGGCGCAAAACAAGCTAAACAGTTTGAAAAACAAAATTTAGAACGCTTCCAGAAATCAGGATTGCTAGCATTCTGACACGCCCGATCGCATTGCTGAAGGTTCAGACACAGAGGTCGTTGAATCATCGGATACTCTCCAGGCTCAAGATGCCTGCCGTCTAAAGAATACGAACTGGTGGAGTGTACCAAGTACAAGTAAACATCGAGCATAAAGTACGTGTTTTGTCTAGAACATGAGTAGAACTTGTTTACTAGGTGCATATGCGGCCGATGTATGTCTCTCGGAAATGCATGCAGTGTGATCTTCTTCAGTTGCTGGAAATACCGGGACAGTCCCTCACACAGCACCTTCCAGGCATTGTAGTTGATCACGTCAATACACTGACTCCGCTTCTTCTACCTTTACAGCAACATTAAAGGGCCCCTGAAGACAAAAAAAAAAAGTTTTTTTAAAACAGTCTGGTTGGGACAAGCGTGTCAAAAAATAAATTTTACGCGAAAAAAAATTTAGAGCAATATTGACTGCGCTAAGCCTGGTTCACATACAGTTGCGCTCGACTGCGTTTGACTGCGTTGCGGCAGCGAGACACCAGGACATCCCTGCTTCTTATATCGCGTGCCAAGAAGATTCCTTGAATTGGATTCCACGCTTCATACGAAGCACAGATGTGCCGGTGACTCGCTTTCGGTTCTCGACCCAACGCAGTCAAACGCACTCAAACGCAGTGTCTGAACCGGCCTTTAAGCCCGGTTCACACAGTTGCGTTTTGACTGCGTCTTGACTGCGTTGCGGCAGCGAGACACCAGGACATCCCTGCTGCTTATATCGCGTGCCAAGAAGATTCCTTGAATTGCATTCCACGCTTCATACGAAGCACAGATGTGCCGGTGACTCGCTTTCGGTTCTCGCCGCAACGCAGTCAAACGCACTCAAACGCAAGTGTCTGAACCGGCCTTTAGACGCAATTTAGTCGGTAGTCACCTCCTTTCCACTTTTTCTCTCTCTTGGCATTTCGGGCGCGTGGAGGAGAGGTACTCTCCGCCTCTTCGTAGTGGATCGGCTTGGCTGCTTGGCTGCCTTGGCTGCGCCCCGTACGAGAGCCATTGCTACTTCCTGTGTCTGCCGGGCACACGTCGTACCGCGTCGTACAGCCGATTCACACGACGGACTGAATCGCGATTTTCTTCCTCAGACCGTGTACCAAGTGACCGGCACGTCACCGATTCCTGCAATCCGCTCCTTGTCTGCGGACGTGCAGACTGATTAAGTCAAGCGCCTTTTTCACTCGCGGATTTTTTGCGGGAGATTGACTTGAAATGCGTTTAGTCTGGCAACGGTACATTGTTTTCTGGGCGATGAAAACAAAGTGCCGCATCGTTCTGTTTTCTGCGTTCGCTGGTTTATTTTGTCGGGCGTTTCCTCGTTCCACGTGTGAAAGGAACTGCAGAAACTTTGTCTGGCTGACGCGACGCAGGTTCCTCCGTTCCTGTACTCCTCCGGGTCCGCGTCAAGAAGCTCCCGTCAAAACTCGTCTAGCACGCCGCGATGATTCTTGCACGTCCAATCAGGATTTCACCGAGCAAGACCTCTCTTGTGGCTGTGGTGAACTTGAGTGTTGTGCACGAGCGCGGAGTGCGTGAAGGCATCTCCAAACGCCCCTTCACGAGCCCAGAACTTCGTCGCTTCTACGCGGAACCCTTCTCGAGCAGGACCATGCCTGTGTCACTCTCATTCTTTGGGTTAGTAAAGCTTGTGGCGCTTCGCGCGAAGCCTATCACGGTGTTTTCTTTCGATCTGTACGTAACAGCGGCGTACGATTCATTATCGCGGTAGCGAACGTCGATTTCTCTCTTGGACAGCGGTGCCACGGTGCGATGCTGGAGTTTCGTGGCACTGTGGGGGGCGACCAGGTTCGGTCCGTCCTCGCTTTCGTCTGCTCGTCGTCTCCGTCATGTGGATGCGCTCGGGAGACAGACGAACCAGACACGTCGTCACCGTCCGCGGATCAGTCCGTCATGTGTATCGGCCATGACTAACTAACACAAGCAACAAGCCCTCTTCAGTAGGTCTTCATATATAAACGCGATAAAACTATAAAACCACCCGAGGACGCGATTCGCGTTGCAAGACGGCGACCATGACAGAAAAACATAATGGCGAAGCTTGTTTGTTGCGTTTGTTGTTTTATCCGAACGGAAGTAACGATTTTGTAAAACGTTTTGTAAACAATTACGGCGTTCATTCGGTGGATTGTTTCTTAAACCTAAAAATATGTAATATAAAGGCGATTTCAAGAGACCACGAAGATTTTATACCCAACATCAAAGCTGTCACTCATTCTTTTGGCCAATGAGAATCTGATTTGAATGACCATCGTTACCAATGAGAAGCCGAGCTGAACGACCTGGAATTTCCGCGCAAAATTTCAAATAAATCCCCCGCCGTGAATATTGCTCTAAAAAATTTTTTTTTGCGTAAAATTTATTTTTTGACACGCGTGTCCCAATTAGACTGTTTAAAAAAAAACTCTTTTTTTTTTTGTCTTCAGGGGCCCTTTAAGCGATGAAAAGCAAATAAAAGAAACCTTATCTGCTTGGATCGCTCGTGGAGGTGCGGAAAATAACAAAAATAGTTAAAAAATATTACACGCGCTCGCGGTATGCACGAGAGGGATACAACTCACGTGACTTCCGGCGAGGCCTCCCTTCCCCGACACCTTGCGGTACACTGTTACGTCACAGTGCACGGCGGGGAACTTTGAATTGGGCCTCCTATTTCTATTTTTTTTAAAAAAGAACTACGGAACTCTATAGTGAAACAATTTTTTTGTGATGTCCTGATATGCCATTTACACGCCTAGCATGAAAAAAAAATGTTGGCGTGTTAGAGGCTTTTTAAATGTTTACTGAAAACAATATTGGCCGACACAGCTTCCGAATACATTTCGTGGCGCTATAAACTGAAAACGTGCAAAACTGGCCTCCTTTTTCTTACTGAAATTCTCAGAAAATAACTTAGAACTTCTGGATAAGAGAACGGTTATACTTCGTTTCAGCTTGGGTCCAGACGCAGCCGATGCTACAAGCGCGAGCTCCGGGCTTCCAGCGTCCCTGCCAAGCACGCGCGCTCGTGCAGTACAGGCACTGTTCAGGGCCACACGCTCGTGCTTGTAGCATCGGCTGCGTCTGGACCCAAGCTGAAACGAAGTATAGTGCTGAAATTTTGGCATCTGGTTTGGGTCACTCTCGCTAGACCCGCACGAAAAAAAAAACGTTCGGCAATGCGTATCTTTTTTTGTGGTAAAAGCAAGTTACTACTTAATGAATGAACGCTGTCGATTTGAAAAAAAAAAAATGAAACGAAAACTTATCAAATTTTAAATTAAAAAAAAAGGTTTTTGTATTGTGTCGAACCAGTAAGAATGTGGGATTGTGTTTTATCAGAAAATATTATTATAAATTATAGTATTTTGTTTGTGTGACTACAATCGAAACTTTAAACTTACCAGTGGTGCGTTGTGACTGCGTTCTCGCGTAGGTGATATTCCAGACAATATTGGGGCATTAATATGATCAATTACACGAAACTAATACTGAACACGTGTGCCACAAGTACCTGAGATTGTAGTGCAATTAGATGTAAACGTTGTTTTAATCCACAATGAAACTTTCCTTTTTTCAACAGATTTAAAAAGATTCAAGCTTGAATTTCGGTTATATAGACAAAACACTATGTGTTATTTACATTTCATGTTAGATCACGATAATACCTCAGTAAAGGAAGCAAATGCATATAGGACATTTTAAGTTAAAAATATGATTGAAATTGTGTTAAATAAAGAGAGCTTCATTTGAGCTTTCTAGCGATATCTAGGTAATTAAAATATCTTCAATCATGCTGGCGTAAGAACTTGCAAAACTTTACCGAAAATCACCAACGGGAGATTGTTAGACATTTTAATATTACTTTTTAAAGCATATGATTTTCCTTTTATTTCATTTACCATAATCAAATATATTCTCAAAAGATCAAAGAAGGCTCTTAGGACTTTGCCTGAGAAGTGAGAAAATGGCGAGCGATTAAACTTACCCCCGACATATGGGAAAAAAGTTAGTTCCGGCCTCGTCCGCTTTAGTGGTAAATAACATAAAAAAATCTGCCAGGCTTGCCGTTTGCGTTCTTTATCATTTCAAGAATGAACCCAAAAATTATATATTTTGTAAAAAAATTGCATATTGACCCCAAAATTCTGGTATAGTTGAGATCAAAACAACCAGATACTTTTTAGGGGCGATCCTCCTTAGAGTCTAGCCTAGTCCGTCCGTCCGTCCGTCCGTCCGGACGGACGTGATCCGTGCTCACATAAATAGAAAAAAAAAAATGTTTGCGAAGTCGACAGGATTCGAACCTGTGCGGGGAGACCCCAATGGATTTTTAGTCCATCGCCTCAAGCACTCGGCCACGACTGCGGGACGAGTAGGCGGCTCTGAGATGTGGTAGTAACTCAAGAGCTGGGGTTTCTGTCATGGATTAAACGTTGCATCTAGCCGCTCAACGTCTATACAGGAGAGGGCGCTACGGTCAAATGCGTATATAATCGCGTTAAACTTTGCATGCATTGGCTCAACGTTTATGGACGAGAGGGCGCAGTGGTCAAATGCTCACATGCGTATATAACCCCGTTCCATACCACACATTATCTTTCTGACATGGACCGTTGACTTAAGGGGTGGAGATGCGTTCCCACGGCTTCCTAGCGGATCCAAGCTGAACCGCTAGAAGAACAACTGGCTCTGAATCTCACCGACCGACCATAAAGCAGTAATAATGAAGTCGAAACGCAACCAGGAACTAAGCACAACCTATGCAGGCAATAAAAAAAATCAGCACCATCAGCACTACCTATGAACAATAAAATCAGTATCATCAGCACCACCAGAGCTTCGCCCTAATCAACATCATTCACCACGTGGAGATGCGGTCATTTTTACATTTTGATAGCACTATGCTATGCCTATAGCTCTCACACATTGCAAATGTGTGGAGAGCTATCGATTATAGTTATGGGATATATCGAAACGATCAACTCAAAATTACATAACTTAGTCAGTTGCTCAAAGAGTACAGTTGTTTGTTGT
>JAZHYW010007948.1:0-10057 GCA_037355805.1 Ixodes ricinus | reverse complement strand
GATATCTCTTCCGCTCAATGTTCTGCGCTGAAAGAACGATTGTCCGGTACCACGAACGACGGTTCCGAAGTGGGGACCCCACGTCTGTCGCATGGTTGGTTCATCGTGCGCGGCCATCGCGCTGTCCAGCCCGAAGTACGTCGCCATACAGAGAACGACGTGCACATGATCTTTCTGTAATCTGCATATTTTTTCCATGTTAGATGAACGTATTTGCTGCTTTTTGAGGCCACAAAAAGGGGGGTACATTTTTTTATTGTTCATATTGCATGTGTTCCTCAGATAACTCACAACTACGAATATATTTGCTACAGATTGTCTGAACGCCACGTGATAATGAAAACGAGAGTGAGCGCGACTGAAACGGGGCGATTCTAGGTCGGCTGTTTTCGGGAGAAAATAAAACAAAGTTCCAACCCCAAAATTGCGTTCCGGGTAGTGGGGCTCTTATAGGAAATATTAAAATAAATAACCTCGGCTAGCAAAAGTACCCTGTCAGTGTCCTGTTAACAGAAAGCCCGATCATTGAATATTAAGAACTATTTGACGCCGCGCGATATAATAGGTAATCTCACGCTTGACCTACGGGTCCCTTGATATTGTGATTTTTACCAAAGGCGTTCCTGCAAGTCGACGTTTCGTACAGAGGGTATGGTAACTGACAGCTTACGAAGCGCAGGGTATGGTGAGCCTTCAGCATCTTACTATATCTCTATAGCCAATGAGATTGTAGCATTAGTAGATTAGAACGCAGATGAGCGAATGACGGAAGAAGAAATATACCTATACGTAATAAACCACTACTTTCTTGTTTCTTCAGCTCTCACCAACTATATCTGCTCCATCACCATTATGACTTAAACGAGTTGCGAAATAACTATCTGTATACGGCGAAAAACACATGCCCATTGCCGTAGAGGGAGAAAGCTGCGTTGCCCGAAGATATACTTTTAGCATCATTAACATAAACGTGCGCTGGACTAATGCGGCGAGCAAGGGTTCCAAATTGCGTCTTTCGCGCATCCGAACGTAAGCAGAGGACAACATATATAACGCGTTGCGAACGCACGATGACGTCATTCGTTGTGACCGGGGAGGGAAGGAGGAATGCTAGGTTCCCTGTTGACGACAGCAGGGAACCTGGCCGCACATTTCCGTGCATGCTCGTGCAAGGCCAACCTCGAGCATGTTACCATCTTGGGGCGCCACAGAATTCAGTTGGCCTGCCTGAGGTGCTTGAGGCCTTGGCCATAGCAGAGAAAGAAGACCAGTGCGTCAGTTCCCTATCAGTCTCCCTATCAAAAGAGAAAAAACGTTACTGCGAAGCGACAGTACTTCTAACAATTAGAAAATCAAGGAGGAAGCGTAAGGCAGACGAAAAAGACTCTCATGAAATCCAAAATGCAGAAAAAATTGAAGAAGAAAATAGAACGAAATAAGCTAGTCGAAGAGGATGAAGACTCATAAAACAGTTGGTAGTCCAGCGGTTTAATGCACATTTTATTTTCTCCTCTGATTTATATGGGTGGTTGATAATTGTATGTCCAGCTGGTTTCGCCGAAACAAAATATCCATCGATCAGTATCTATGAGAAATATTAAAGCAAAATATTCAATTTCTTTCGAAAATATTATATATTGAAGTTTACGCGTACAGCTCCGAATTACTTCTTGCACTCTACTGGCAACAACGTGCAGGGGCGCTCGTGATGTGCAATGTACGTGAGAGCAAACGACGCATCTAACTCCACGGAGTTTTGCGTTGTAGTGATAGTGAGCTTCTATGGTTTTGTGAATTGCGTCTGGTTTAGACTATTGTGGCTCGAGATGAAGGCTAAGGGGAACTGGAGATGGGCTGTTGGTTACAATACTTTCACGAACAAATGGAGCAGAGTAACATCTTATTGTTTTCCGACCAAGAAGTCCGCGACGTAAACGGGTCCAAACAGTAGGACGCGGACACTGGCTCCTAGAGGTCGCGTCTTGCTAGCAAACAGTTCACACCTTGCTAACAAATAAACATTTTTATGTCATTCTACTCCGAAACAGCTTCTGGGTCTATTTGTCGGCGGATCGCGAAGGCTCACCCAGCGGGAGGTCGCCTCGGAAGCAATGACGGCGAATCGAATGGAAACGGCGAATCCTCTGGAATATTGCGCTAAAAATATTAAAACATTCGCTGGTCATTGCTCTACTAAGACGAGGTTCATGAATCGGAGTCCTTTATTTCCCACGGACGATCGCGACGGCTTCCCGACTGCTTCTGACGATGTGCGAAACAGGCTCAAGCGGCCCTTGGGCCGATGTTTATATTACATCTGACGTCACAACAAGATGGCGGACGAGTAACGTTGCAGGTTAATTTCGGTTTTGGTACACTTTATTTTTATATTTAAAATTTATTTGTAATTTTCCTTTCATTTTCTGACCTGAGCTCATTTTCTAATTATATTTTTCAGAGAGAATATTTGGTTTTAGAACGTTAGAATGTACTGCTAAGTGTGGAATGGCGTTCGCAAATAAACATTTTAAAGAGCTCTCTGGTGATTTGTTTTAATAGACAGCTCTTTTATGCTCGATGACCTTGAGTATGAGCTTCAAATAACGGAAAGTTTTGGAAAAAAAAAGCTTCAGGTAAGCAGTATTTTCTCGCAGAACAAAATCCCCTTCCAGATCAATCAATGTAAACTGTTTCTCGATTGAACTTAAGAACTGTTTCTCGATTGAACTAAAGAAAATGCGCCATAGAATGTGGTTACATGCAACACTGGTATTTTTTTATTATTTTGAATTGCCACCGATTGTAGTTTGCATGAATGTCAACATATTCACATGTCGAAATTTGACTTAAGCGTGCAGGAAGGTGAAAATCCGTCGCCCTCAATTGGCAGTAAAGAGAAGTTCGAACAGCTTATATGATGAAAGAACCTTACAGGTAGTTAGGTAGGGAAGATTCATTATTTTGTTAATATTATGAGTACTTATTTAGAACCACAATAGGTGGTTGTAAATAAAGTGATGACAATATTAGAAGTTTAACTGCGCTCACAGCATTTTAACTATGCGCTATAGATCCCGTTCGGAACCGTGTTAACGGTTAGAAGTAGAAGGGAAACTCTGACCACAGTTAGGGTTACAGATGCATACAGATTCATTATTAACCTGGGAATATATATCCAGGATATTTTAGAAAATGCAATGAGACTCACAAACGTCCTTTTCTGCTGGCTATCAAATGGCTAGAATTATCTTCACACGTACAAATACATCATAAAGTTTCTCATTCTTTGTGCGATTTCAAGCAATCTTGATTCTTTTCTTGTTAGACAAACCTTTTTAAGATTATGAAATGTCTGTCGAAGGAACCTAAACGCGTAAAATTATAGCCAAGTCTGCCGTCATAAATTAAACAGGAGTTCCGCTTACTATTTATGACCAGCTTGAGCAAGGAGCAGCGCAGGCCGCTACTTTGGAACTTTGAGGTATGGAGGTTACACAACGCTCGCAAAGGAACTTACTTCTTATCGCTCCTGAACGGTCGAGAAGACAGGTCCCAAGAGAAATTTACGACCGCGCTCTCATTGCTCGGAGACTCAGTCCACATGTTAGATGGGCTTCCTTTTCTTTAAAACATAAGGTTGAAGAATAAAAGGTTTGCATATTCATATCACACACCCTAATTCCGGAGGCTTTTGCACTTCAGCTCAGGTTACGCGGCGCATCATAAATAACCTTCAAGCTTCCTCAACTTCATTCAACAAATGAATCGCAGGACTTCCTGGGAAGCGCGTGGGCACTTTTTGTGATGCACAGCAAAGTTGTCCGAACTCTATACCAGGAGTCTCCAAACCTTTTGTTCAAAGGGCTGGATTAGCGATCTGTTTGTAATCTTAAGGGCCGGAAAAAAGGAGTAATACAAAATACAAAGAACTACAAAAATAAAATTAGATAAACATTTAAACACCGAAATTAATGTTAGAGGAATTATTAAAATCCTAAGGTGCAGGTATACATATCATTTAAAATTGAAATCTGATATTCAGCTAATTAAGGAATTGCAAAAACACTGGTGAGAAAGATCTCACTAAACATCAGTGAAAGTGCATGGGAACTTTGGCACCTTCGCGCAGTGCAAATATTAATGAGAATGATAAAATTGATGCTGACAATATGCAATAATTGTGATAGAGGACACTAATCTCAATGTACATGGGAACGCAATGGAATTTCAACATAGTTACAGAGACATGAAGCAGGGGACTAAGAATGGTAAGGCTAGTGATGAAAATGTTAAATTAATGATATGGGGAGAGGACCCGCGCTACGATACAGTGGCTTTCGTTCTTTTTTTATGTATCTTAATATGGTGCCTGGAACGCGTCTCCGACTGGTGTGTTTACCACGTCAAAAAAAGTGGTCCCGCAATTTCCGCAGGATGACGTCATAGAAGTGTCGCGCACTCGCCGATCGCGATCCTGGCAGTGTCCCAGCAGCGGTGATTAATGTGGCAGACGCCTGTTTAACTGCAGGTTGCTCTCTGATGTGACAGTCCACTGAAGCTTCGGCAGCTAGAATTCGGGACGCCGTGAAGACAGGGAAACTCACGTTCGCGTGTACTATTCACCAGCACAAGAAACAGCATGACATTCCGGCTTCTGTGACGTCATTTGTTGCCTCTTCGGGGCCACCTTTGGTGTTTGGGCAGCATTGGACGCTAAACACATCAGTCGAGGACGCGGTTCAGGCACCATGACTTTAGTTTGCGAATTTTGGGAGCGTCGCGGCGTCGTCTCTTCACGCGCACTTCTATTTGCGTCGCTTGCAGGGGTCCGCTCGAAGCAAGCAGCGGGACGGGCTTCATTGGAAATACCGCGGCCAGAGGCTGGCCGGGGTTGGGAGACGCTCTTGACGCTGGGAATTTCATAACTTCCTTCTATTTATTTTCACTTTCTGCAAATTACAGTCTCAAAGAGTGATTACTGGTTTCACAGGCTTATGTCATAGCTGGTTTTAAGACACGGGAGGCACACAAAGCAGAATGTCATTCTCATTTAAAAACAAACTGGAATACCATTTACCGTTTGGTATTTAAAAATACCGTTTTTTGTTGTTATGTTTTTTAATACAATTCACTTGGGATGTAATGTCCGCATAGCTGAAATTTGGTTGAAACTAAAATTTTTTTTTTAACATAGTTTGCGTCGCGTCGAAAGTCTGCACCTTATGCATATACCCACGTAAAAATATTCTCCTAACCAGCAATCCTGAAAAAGAGGCGTGCACCGTACGGAAAACGTGATGAACACAATCTGCCATTGGCAAAAACAGCCACGTCTTGCCATAATAAACAATCTTTAAGTAAAGTTAGTTTTATAATGCACTTAATGCAAAGCTATACGCGAGCTGGCCAAGAATTAGGATAATATTCCGTGGAGAAAGTGAACAACGGGGATGGTGCCAGGTAATAAAAACACATTTGCTCTACTGACGTCGAACTCCTAGTTAGCTCATTTTGTAGAGCGCTCGGCAGCAAATGGAGAAGTGCCTGGTTTGAGACTAAGATCAGGTGGATATTTTAGCTCGCGCACCAGTCTTCTAGTCTGTGTTTGTCCTTTGTCCCCCTTCTCCCCTTTCTCCAAGGATTATTATTGTTAGTCTTGTCCATCTCGCTTGCACCTTTGGATTAACTGCATTATCGTAATAAATATAAATGCAGGCCGTTCACCCTTGTTGGTGTTAGACTGGGGGCAGCTGATAAAACCCGTTAGCTCGACTGACGTCTAACGCCTGGTTAGGTCAGTTGGTAGAGCGCTCCACCTGGAAACGGAGAGGTCCTTGGTTCCATACTACGACCAGACGGCTTTTTTTCGTCGCGAACCAGTCACCCAGATGTGTTTGAAGATTTGTGTTTGTCCTTTGTCCCCCTTGTTCCTTTTAACCAGTGATTATTATTGTCGCTGTTGTCCAGCTCGCTTGCGCCTTTACATTAATTGCATTTTTATTATACCCTTAAAATGGAGTCCGTTCACACTTGTTGGTGTTAGACTGGTGGTAGGTAATAAAACCCGTCTGCTATACTGATGTCTAAGTTCTGGTAAGCTTAGTTGGTAGAGCGCTCCATTCGAAATGGAGAAGTTCTTTTTTTGATGCCAGAAGCAGGCGGAATTTTTCGGTCGAGCACCAATCACATAGCTGTGTTTGGAGATTTGTCCCCCTTGTGTCCCCTTATCCGGGAATATTATCGTCCATCTTGTCCAGCGAGCTTGCACCTTTGCATTAATAGCTTTGCCATTATAGCTTTAAAATGCAGCCCATTCACACTTTTCGGTGTTAGACTGGTGGCAGCTGATAAAAACCCGTTTGATCTACTGACGTCTAAGACTTTGCTAGCTCAGTTGGTTGAGCGCTCCACTCAAAATGGGGAAGTCCCTGGTTCGATACGAAGACCAGTCGGATTTTTCGGTGGCGCACCAGTCACCTAGCTATGTTTAGAGATTTGTGCTTGCTTTTGTCCCCCTTGTTCCCCCACTCCAGGGATTATTATCGTCAAGGTTGATGTATCGTCCACAGCCGTTAATAGTCCACACCGCGTAAAACTTTCACATTTAAACATGCATAGTCAGGTGTATATTGCGAAAAAATATGGTATTATAAAGAAAAAACAGAGAGCGTACAAAATTATGTTCATTTCATTTGAACTGTTGGTCAAGGTTTGTACTTGGTTAACTTTTCTCAACAGAAATGGAACACAGACATCAACCTTTGCCGTAAAATATTTTGTTGAACCGGAAAGAAAACGTTCCTTGAAATTTGTTCAATGCAATCGATCTTCAGCACTGAAATTTAGTTATCCTGCCCAAGACCAGGGTCAATGCAATCATCAAAAACTTCCGCGAGCTCGACAGCGCACTAGTTCTATATTCACTCTAAAAACCGGTCATGTCAATTCAAAACAATATACTATGGTTCCTTGGTTAGAGTGCTTACAACTTACTTACAGTCTTTATAGTTTGTTGAAAACAGCTGATATAGAGGATATAATGAAGGTGTTTTATACTTAAAAGAGGTGACAAGATAGTATAATTTAGTGTTATTAATACATATCCAATGAAATCATCACTGATGCGATCTTAAAGTGACTGTCGGGAGTCAACTTTCCCGACAAAATGAGTTTATTAGAATGAAAAAAAGAATCGTCAGTCGAATCAATCTAGCACAAGGCATATTCTGCGTAGGCGGGCGTTGGGAGTCCAGGGATGTTTATAAGAGAGGAGGGGGCCCCGCTCTGCAAAAGCGGCAGTCTGGTGTCACCCCGTCTGTTGGTGCACATGTACGTATGCAGCAATCTGTTAATAAATGTACAAGCAAATAAATTACAACAACGAATGAAGAGTAATACTAAAAATAAATCATCCATCCGAAGTTTAAAAAGCTGCTTCTACGTCTAGAAACCTGCTTGGTATCTATTTCAGGGATGCCTAAATCGCATGGAGAGGAGCAGCTCTTCTATTTATTTAACATGAGCAACCTTTTTTTGCAGATGCGATTGTTTGTTGATCTTCCTAGTCAGGTGGCGCAGGCTCTTCGCGTACACAGATCGCAAAGCAACCAGAGACTTGTCCAAATTTCGCGGAGTGTGTTGGAGATGCGACCCCTACAGGAAAGGTTTTAATCCGATGGCATAATTAAGCTGCTCATTGTAGATTTCTGCCTATGTAAGTCGCCTCTACTGTAGTGAATTTTTTGTTAAATTTAGCGGGAAAAATTACGTCACGGGAGCTATGCACCAATTCAGTTTCCCCGCTAACTTTAGCGGGAAATTGTCTTCACGTGACCTATGCACCAATTTGGGTTCCCACTAAATTAAGAGAAAAATGGGCGCTCTTGAACCACGCACCAAATTAGTTTCCCTGCTAAATTTATCGCAAAATTTTACGTCACATGACCTACACAACAATTCAGGTTCGCCGCTGAATTTGGCAGAAAACTCGACAAATTCCGTTTCCCTGATTAATTTAACAGAAACGTTGACTTCACGTGACCTATAAACCGATTCAGTCTCCACGCTAAATTCAGCGGGAAATTTACGTTACGTGACCTATGCACCAATTCATGTTCACCTATAAATTTAGCATGGAACCAAACTCCTCCCGTGCGTGCCACGATAAATGCTATTGCATTCATAGATAATCCCCTCTGTGGTCTCTAAAATGTGCCTCCAATCTGAATTTTTTTTTTCAAAAGAGAGGCTTGTAAAGGTTATTAGCTAAGAGCTGGCGCGTGTAATCGGAAAGGAAGGCTTTTTAAATGGCTCACAAACCAGTGTCCACACCGGAAGAAATCATGCCGCGAACTAAAGATCTGGTAAAAAAAGCACAGGGCGTGATTTATTAGATTATTTGCTCAGTGTATCCCGTCCCCTAGATCGGAGAAATGAAAATATTTTCGGAAAAAATACCGCAGCACAAGGACGACCTGCGAAAACTCCAAAGCGAGCGGAGTGCCGTCGCCGAACACTGCGAGGTCCTCAACCAGCGGATCGACTTCGCGAACCATGCGTGTTCGACACGAAATCTCACTTTTCAATATAGACCTTTCCTGGAATCATGATACATAAAAAAAACACTACAGGAAATATAAAAACAGGGCTCTGGATGTCTTGCATCTGTGTATGGCTAGGGCCAACACCACCTTACAAGGGTGATGAACAAAAGGACCGCCTCTGTAAAAAAGGGTTGCTCTTGGCAGAAAACGAAAGCCGCTCCTGCACCCCTCCCTCCAGCGCCCCCCCCCCCCATACTGCTCCTCGTGCGACTTAGTCACCTCCAACTAAAAAATCACGCCGGTATCAAGACGTTGGGAACTATTTCCAGACTTTGGATGGAAAAGCGGTTATTACTATAGCATAGTTCTACCCAACCAGAGATATTTCTGTCGAAGATGTTCACGAATAGAGAATATGCGAAGAATTGCTTGCTCTCTAACACACGATGATTAGGCATATCTTATGGTCTCTGAAGCAAAAGTTTAAATCACAAAAAATCAGCATGTTGCAAGCTCAAATAACGCATAGTTCATTCCGAAGGATTGTAAGCTAAATAAAAGGAAAAGATAATGTTTTTTTTAAGTACACTAGAAACGCTAAAAGCCTTGTTCAGAAAACAAACCAGAAATCCAAGCTTCTTGAGATGTTTTTTTTTTCAATGTGAACAAGAAAATATTTTATTCAACATAAAAACTTAAAATGTCGCAGTTCGATTATTCTTTCATGTAGTGACTTCTTTAATAGAAAAAACGCGTTCTGTATTACCTAATTAATACTCCTTAGTTGGAAAACCGTACGGAAAGATGATAGAAATCTCGGCGGTCATCGAACCCGAATCTCATTGAGCGCTAGAAAAAGAACGTAAAAGCCAAAGTCACTGCTTCCGCATTTAAACGAAATCCATTTGCCAAGTCTGCCTTTACCGCCTCGTTAAAAACCCATTGGCGAGGTCGTCAACTAAGTCAAATTGCTAATCGATGAGAAAACTATCCGGTTAGAAAAATATCCTCTTGGTCATAGAGACAAGAGGACGAGAAATCCTACATAGTGCATTCAATGATATGGAAGATGAAGCATTATCTCGGTTGATTCGGTTGATAATTATTTAGAAAAACGATGATATTCGTTTATTTTTTCATTTTTTCAGAATATTTTATTTCAAAATGAACCCTTCCGCAAAGGTGACTTAAATGTGAATGCTCAAACGCATAACAGATACTGAAAATTTCAGCAAGGCACGAAATGCTGCACTATCCTCCACTCCTAAACTGCGAGGATGAAACGGAAGTAAAGAAAAAAGGCTTAGAAAGATTGAAACGAACTTTCTAACTCTAGACGCGACCAGCAGGAACCAATTTATAACTTCCTATTTTTGAAGCTGAGTTCGAAACAAGAAGTCGACATCTATCATTGACATCAGTTATCCTAAATGAAGCTCGTGGTGTGTTTGAATTAGTTAATGTGCTTCAGTGATAGATGAGTTATGGTATGGTTGACTAAGCATCTAAAAATC